>PVKM010026915.1:0-19059 GCA_004027735.1 Carollia perspicillata | reverse complement strand
TTTCAGATTTAATTGACTGAATCCATGCAGTGGTGGCTGACATGTTTCATGGCCCTCTTATTATCCTGTAAACTGCCCAGGGTCACTTTCACGGTCTGATAAAAGAAGTAGTTTCTCTCCCTAGAAAAGGACAAACATATTGTGCATATACACACACATGCAGGAAATACTGCATATGATTTCAAAGGCTTCACAGATCCTCAGAAGCCATAGACCCCAAGCTGGTTGCCCTGATAGAGGCTTATTAGGTTCCCATGGAGATATGTACTTCCCATCCCATAATACATGGAGACCTGTGGTGTCCTCTTTTCCTATTGGTAGTTCTGTTACGATTAGTGTGGTCAGCCTTATCCTTTTATTATTAAGTTCCCCATCAGCCTTTTACTTAATGATTTTAGAAATCACCAATTATCACTGCCTAGAATGATTCTTGATTACATCCAGTTTGAAAATGGTGATTTTTCCAATTCTATCAATCACTTCTCCCTCATCAACTATTTATTACCTGAAATATTCGTACAGTTTGCACTAGAGAAACAGGTTCCTTATTTAGAATATTGTTGAGCTTCTGTAAAACTGGAAGTTGACCAAAAAAAAAGAAGACTAGAAAACAATGGTATTTAGAACTTGTTCCATCTTTCCCCAGCCAAAGCAGGTGACTGAAATAATAAAAGCAAACAGGCCAGAAATTTGAAAACTTTCCTGTGAATGGCCTGACTTAATACTTCAATCAAGAAAATGCAAAACGATGATTTTTATTTTTACATCCCCACTCTGGCTATTTAAAAACCAACCTGTGTGCTGTCCTTCTTACAGAGAGCATTCCAACAAAGAACGCGTGGGCCTCAGTAAAGAAAATCTGTTACTCAGAGGATGCACCATTAGAAACACAGAGGCTGTCGTGGGCATTGTGGTTTATGCAGGTTGGTTTTCACCACTCTCCCCTCTGGGCTTTCCTACGAGTTAGCGTTTCCATTCATTCAAAATGCGGTCTTCAGAAGCAGAAAGGAAATGCACTCATAATCATTGGTGTCTGTTTTTCTAAATGGATTACAAAAGCAAGCTAAGTTAGCAA
The DNA here is from genome assembly GCA_004027735.1 of Carollia perspicillata. Classification (NCBI taxonomy): domain Eukaryota; kingdom Metazoa; phylum Chordata; class Mammalia; order Chiroptera; family Phyllostomidae; genus Carollia; species Carollia perspicillata. The sequence goes on along the minus strand of PVKM010026915.1, from coordinate 17,984 downwards.
AATATATTTTACAACTCCATTTTATTAAGCGATCTGCCAGACAGATTTTAAAATATATTTGCTACCTGGCTTCCGTTTGCACGTTCCCTGACCTGTTGTGTTACTTACGTAGGGCATGAAACCAAAGCAATGCTGAACAACAGCGGTCCCAGGTATAAGCGCAGCAAATTAGAGAGAAGAGCAAATACAGACGTCCTCTGGTGTGTTCTGCTTTTGGTTATAATGTGTTTAACCGGTGCAGTGGGTAGGTAACATTTCATTATTTGTAGACATCTTTTCAGCAAGATATTCCTTTAAAAGTATTTCACTTTCAAAAATTTATGAATGTCTGACTTATGTAAGAAGGCTTTATTTGCCAGTGATTTTTCCCCCCTCAAATCCAAATCTCATTCTTTGGCCCGAAAAGCACAAATGCTGATGATATTCAGTTATACGTGCTGCAGTACTGAAGGGACCTGGGAAGGGATTCCCATCGAGATAGACAGACAAGAGAACGTATAGAATTTTGAATTTGAATTTGTTCCCCCAAACAAGTAATGGTTCGACCAAAATAAATGCTCTCGTCTCCCTGTTCTTAAAACTAAAGTTCTGTATTTACATAGCATATATGTAGCATCCGTTTGATGTCTGTGTATCTTGAAAGGTCATGGCATCTGGTTGAGCAGGTATGAGAACGTGCCCTCTCTTCACCTCCCTGAGCCTGATGGACGTGTCATAGCGCCGCTGTTGGCAGGGTTCTATATGTTTTGGACCATGATCATTTTGTTGCAGGTAATTTCTGTTGAGCTCGTTATAGAGTTTTACAATCTTTGCTACTTACCCAGCTATATTCAATTTCTCCATCTTTCTTTTCCATCTGTAACATTTTTTAAATTGTGTGGTTCTTTTCAGGTCTTGATTCCCATTTCTCTCTATGTTTCCATTGAAATTGTGAAGCTTGGACAAATATATTTCATTCAAAGTGATGTGGATTTCTACAATGAGAAAATGGATTCCACCATTCAGTGCCGAGCCCTGAATATCACCGAGGACCTTGGGCAGATTCAGTACCTCTTTTCTGACAAGACAGGAACGCTCACTGAGAATAAGATGGTTTTTCGGAGATGCAGTGTGGCAGGCTTTGATTACTGTCATGAAGAAAATAGTGAGTGTTGGGTGTATGTGAAAACCAACCTTAACATTGATCTTTTCACACTCACGTGAAGGTTTGATAATTTTAGCATAGAAGTGCTGTATTTAACATTGGGTATTTAATCACTCAAATGGGCATTAAGCTTAATTGCCATCCCTTCAGAAGTTAATAGGTCAAAGTCAAGGAGTTTGCTGCCATGGTTTCTTTTAAAGGCAAGTGAATTACCAACAGAAGTAGAGGCGGGGGGTGTAGATGGTGACAATGATATTGCATTATAGATGCTTTTGAGAATCTAATGAAAATATAAACCATATCCTAAAAAAACATTTTGAAAATAATTCCAAAGGGACTAGAGGCTCCCCCAAACCCCAACACTCAGCCCATAAGTATTCGTGGATTCCTGGTCAAGATCACATTGTTTAAGAATAAATAAGATGAGCTGAACTTCTGACACTAAGGAAGTCAATACATAAATCACAAGTTTTTCTTAAAGAGTTGAACTTTACGTTTGTTATTTATAAAAGTAGTATGTGCTCCTGTGAAGATAATTGTGAGCAATGTTCAAAACAAATTAAAAGCCCTGTTCTTTCAAGGTTAACCACCATTAACAGTTTGATGAGTATTAATATTTCTTTAATGAATGAGGAATGAGGAATACTTCTTTATGCATTTTCCTCTAAATGTGGACATATCTATTTACACATTTCCCTTTTGCGAGGTAGAACATGTTATGATACTGTTTTTGCGATTTGCTTCTTTTATTCAACAGTATCTCGTGAACTTTTTTTGCAAGTCGGTTTATAACATTAAGTGCATAGTGTTCCGTTATTTGTGGTCAAGCTCAGTTTTCTATTATTACAGTACTTTTCAATTAACATTACTTATTTATTCAAAATATTTTGTGAGCTCCTAATAGGTGGCATTAGTCCATGATATCTTATAGCATAGAATTTAGAGCAAGAAGACAGAATCAGATTAAAAATTATAGTAGGTAAAATAAAAGAAATGCCTGTTTCTCATGTCCAGCTCTGATGGGATGAAGTTATTCTTTTTAGTCTGTTTAGTCTGTGTGTGTGATTTTTGTAAACACTGTGGGCACTTCATTGTCTTAGGTTGTAATTTAGTAATGATGTTTAACTTTTTATATGTTTATTGGTCATTTGAGTCCCATGTCCTTTTCCTGAACTACAGGAGTTGTTCTTATTCTTACTATTCTGTAAGGGAGTTTTATCTATTAAGTCAGTGCTGATGTTCAGCTTGCATGCCCCGGTCTAAGTGATGTGTGGCCAGCGTCCATTTTCATTTGCGCACTTAGATTGAACCAGTTGTTAAATAATTTGATTGTCAACCCTGATATTATCCCTTTCTTCTTTATGAAGCAAATATTTTCCTGGTTTATGATTTATGGTCGTATTAGTTTTCTGTTGCGGCATAACGAATTGCCACAAATTCAGCGACTTAATACAATACAGATATACAATCGCATGGCTTCTGTGGGTCAAGAGTCTCTTGGGGTCTCTCACCAGGCTGAAATCCAGGTGTCAGCTGGGACTGTGATCTTATGTGAGGCCCAGGGGCCTGTTCTTAGCTCATGGGTTTTTGGGAGAATTCTGAGTCTTGAGGTTATGGCGCTGTGGTCCTGCCTCTCTGCTGGCTTCAGCCTGGGTCATTTCTAGGCTCCTCGAGGGAGCCAAACACATGACAGTTGGCTTCTCCATGGCCAGCAGCAGAACCTCGAGCTTTGAGCCTCTCTCTGTCACTTCAGGGAAGGACTGACGCCTCCTTTAGTGCATTTCTTTGGAGTTCGTTTCTCATGGACACATTAATATGTGGTTTTGAAACAAAAGTGGCATCACCCTGTGCTTTTATTTTATCCTCATTTTCTGAAGACTTGATCATGACTCCCTTTCTATGATCTCCTTGCTCTTCTAATGGTTACTGTCTACTGCATGTAAGAATTGCCATAGTTTATGTAATTGGCCCCTTAGTTTAGGTTGTTGGCCGTCGTTTGCTGTGGTAAGCAATACTGGAGTGAACATCCCTGGAGCTAAGCCTCTGATTGGTGAGGCTGGAGTTTTCTAAAATTATTTGACTGCAGATCTTACATTTTCAAGAAGTATTTTGCAGCACTAATGTTTCATAAAATGCATGGTGGAAAGCACTGCATTATTTTTTGTATTGGTAGCATTTATAATGTTGCATTTGTAACATTTAAGGGGGCATTGCCCTCTTCCCACCAGCCTTCTCCCAGCCCAGCCCCTGAACGTACACGCTGCTGACCAGTGAGTACTTCTCTTCCGTGGCTCCTCATGCAGAGAAGATACCGAGTGACTAAGAATCAAATGCTGCCATGACAGTTAAGTGATAGAATTCCTGTTTGTGAGCCACGGAGTGTCGCGCTGCTGCGGGTGCTGACGCTGCCTGTGAACGCTTCCTTACTCTGTCCTTGTGGAGCTTCTGGTCTCTTTCCCGCAGTGGCTTAGAAATGAGTCCATACATGCACACACGTGTGCGCGTACACGAGTGCACACACTGAATGCTGAAGCGGGTGATGGTGGCAGCCAGTTCTCCCAAGAACTGAATTCTGGGGAGACATATTATTAAGTCTAGGACATTCTTTTCACTGCAGTGAAAACAACGTAACCCTTCGGGCTTTTCTGGCAAAAGTGTTGCCTAGGAGATATCTCCATAGAGAATATTTCTGCTTGGAAATAGCCCCTTACACATACGTAATTAAACTAAACACATCTGACCAACCATTTAATGTTTTAAAACCTTGCAACTTAGAAATCTGGTCCATGGACTACGCAGCATACAGACAACTAGCAGTCCACCAAGTGCGTGTGTGTGGACTGATGACTGTGTCTTCCAGACACCAGACATAATGAGAAACAAGGCAGATAGGGGTCTCTGCTTTCATAGAGCCCGTACTAGAGAAAGTAGTCACCAGTAAATTAATTTTTAAGTCAAGAAAATTTTAACAATAAAAAGTGCTTGCAAAGAATTAAAATGGGATGACATAATAAAGATTATTCAGGATTGGGTGACTGGGCAAGGCCTCTCTAAAGGGGACCTTAGAGCCTAGATCTAAATTACATAATCTTGAAGTTCAGGGGCAAAAGCCTTTCGATCAGAGGGAGCAACTGGGCTAGCCCTCAGGCTGAAATGCACTGGGCAATTTTCAAAGTTTACTTTGAAAGGCCAGTGAGGCTGAGTTTTGGTGGAAGTGTGGAAGAAAGAGAGGCAAGAAAGTTTGAAAGGTCAGCAGAAGTCAGGTTGTTCTGAGTTATGTAAGCCAAGAAAAGGGGTTCAGAATTTATTCTGAGTGAATTGTGAAGCCACCCGAGAGTTCTGTGCTTTACCCTGTAGGAAGGTCACTCTAGCTACTGTGTGAGGAATGGGTTGCTGAGGGGCGGGGAGACCGGTTATGAGGCTAGTGCAGTAGTCCTGTTGAGAGATGATGGTGGCTTGGATGAAGGTAATGGTGATGGAGAGAATTCAAGGTATTCGAGATGTGTTTTGGTTGGATTGTGGACACCTGTTGGCGATGCGTTGACTCTGGGGGCTGGGGAAGAAGAGAGGAATCAGGGAGAATCTTAGGTTTTTGGCATAAGTAAGTAGATAGTTAGGTACCATTTACACAGTTGGGGAAGACAGGGAAAAAGAAGTCTGAAGGAGAAGAAAAGGAGAGTTCTATTGTCACATGTCCAGTTTAAGTTATGTATTTACTAATTCAACAAGAGTTTACTGAGTATCTGTCAACACTGCTTTGGGCTCTGGGGATATCATATTAACATACTGGATAAAATGATTTGCCCTTTTGGGGTTAATAGTAAAAATATAAGCAAATAAGATATACACTGTCTAGGTGGTGGCAAGTGCTGGGCTAGGATTGATAGTAAATACTGTGGTTAGATCTGGGAAGTCTTTGCTGACTGAGGGACACAATGTGATACTTGAGCAAAGCGAGGGGGTGAGCCATGCAGATACCTGCTCAAAGAACCTCCTAAACATGCAACTGGAAGTGTCCGACGAAGAACTGGATCTATGACTCTGAATTCCAATTAGAAGTCAGAGTTGAAGGTACAGATCTGGAGATCATGTGCAAAGGGATGATATTTCAAAGATGGGACCAGATGGCACAACCAAGGGGGAGTAGTATAGGTGGAGAAGGGAAGGAGCTTCGGCAGCAACCCAATATTTGAGGGTTGAGGGAATGGGAAGACAGCAGGAGACACTACGGTGGAGCAGCCACTGTAAATAGGGGAAAAAAACAAGTACCTATGATGTTAGAGAAACAAAAAGCCATTTCAAGGATAAATAGTCAACTCTGTAGGCTATGGCTAAGAGTTCAAGTAAAATACAGACAGAGGCAATCATCGGATTTGGTGACATGGGTGGCCTTGACAAGAGCAGTTCCGTGGACAGACAGGAAAGGAAGCCATGAGATTCACTGCAAAGAGATTGGGGTAGGTGAATGAGCGGAGAATTATAAGGGCGACGTTCTTAAGAAGGCCAGGGGGGTGGATGCAGATTACAAGTGGAGGGTTTGGCTTTTGGCTCTTTTAACCACGGTAAGAAGAGGGATGACAGCGAGTTTGAGTACTGGTGGAGACAGGTTGGTAGATTCAATGAATGATGGGAAAAGAAGGGAATTCCTATCTGATTTTTTCTACTTTTCTCCATGAGGTCAATTCATTCACTAAGTGGGAGGGGAGGTTGGAGGCCAAGTTTGGAAGAGGAGGAGATGGTATGAAATGGCTGTTCAAGTAAACGCCTGACATTCAGCTTGCAAGTGGTCCTTCTCAGGTAGTGACACAGTGTGATTTTTACCCCCAGCCAAGAGGTTGGAGTCCTATCAGGAAGCTGTTTCTGAAGATGAGGATTTTGCAGACACTCCCACCGGCTCTCTCAGCAATGTGGCAAAACCCAGGGCCCCCAGCTGCAGGACAGTTCAGAACGGGCCTTTGGGAAGTACGTCCTCGCAGCATCTGGCCGGGAGCTGTTCCGCTCTGGGAAGTGGAGAAGGAGCCAGCGAAGCGCCTCGTTCCAGACAGGCTGCTTTCAGTAGCCCCATTGTAAGTGTGAATGCATGGCTTGACTCTTGTCCATCCATCATGAGTAATGACAGGACATCCTCAAAATTACCATAGAGCCAAACACTGTCGTCTTCTCGACTGGAGAAGAGACCACATAATTGCAGTTCAGTGTGAGTGCCACACACACAATTAGAAGTATAAACACACAATTTCATAAATTCCTAATTGGGGGGGCTACTTCAATATTGAGAAGTAGTGTATCATTTCTGGAAAAAAAAAAGAAGTAAGATTTCTGGTCAGAGCCAATCATGTCTGAGCCTGGGGAGGGCCACCTTGGTGTACGGACTGCGGCCGTCTCTCGGCAGAGCTGACCAGAGTTCCTCACGCACAGGTAAGTACCGATGTCTCAGTCACAGGGAAATCTGAAGCCCTTTGGTGCTTGTCAGTGCCTTTTTATTTTCCGTCATCTCCTCGTGAAAGACTGAAGCCTGTGAGTACTGGGTTCCTATTACTCATTTTAGAAACAGAAACCTGTATTTTCTAAGACATGTTTTAATGCTTCTTTAATCCCCTAGAGTTTTCATTCCACAGCCGTGCAGTTCATTCTACCTGGATGGCTGTTCTCTTAGATCTTTGTATGGCTATCTCCTTCCTGTCTTGGAAGCCTCAGCCAGACGTGACCTCCTTGGTAAACCTTCCCTACCTCCCCAGTCCAAACACTTTCCTTCCCCCCTCTTCCCCCACCTCTCTGTCCCAGTCTAGAAGCATCTTACTTGCCTGTGTATAGGTTAGTGTTCTGCATCCACCTTCTCCCCCAACTACAATGTGAGTTCCCTGGAAGCCAGGATCCCATCCATCCTATATGCCCCTCTTTCCTTGAGGCATGCCCGACACTGTAGATCAGCAATAAGTATGTATCGGATGAGTGAATTAATTAATGCATTAATGGAAGACAATGACATAATGCTAGACACTGGGGTATAAAATGACTAAGACATGCATCTATCCTCCAGTTTTGTTCTAAGTAGACGAGGCAGACGTGTGAATAAATATGATCCTGTATTCATGGTGCAGTGGTGCTTGCTAACACAAAGTACAGGGAGGCCACAAAGAAAAGAATCAACTCGAAAGGGACGGGGAGGGGACAAGAAAGGCTGCACGAATGAGGTAAAACTTGACTTGGGATTAAACTGGTCCCAAGTTTAGGAGTAGTAGGGGGTTCCAGAGTAGAAAAGGGAGGACAGGCCCTTGGGCAGGACAGCATGGTGGCGCATGCAAAGGCCCAGAACCACAGGACAGAAGAACATGGTGTGGAGGAGGAATTGTCAGTGCGTGGTGGTTGGCCTTTGTCTTTTTTCCTTCGGGTCTCTGGTGTTGAGGAAGCCGAGGGAGCCAGAAGAAGGCACTGGTGTCCACACTTAAACCAAAGTGGTCGAGGCGGAGCTGTGGGTCCCAGGAATGAGTGGCGATGGCAGTGGGAAGTGACATTAAAGTCTTGAGTAGAGGTAGAACTGGGGAGGAGCAGGGCTCAGCATCAGCTGCTTGGTCAGCTTGACCTCCTGCATACGGTAGCTTGGTCTGTTATTAAACCAGAGATGTTTGAGGTTTTGCAAAAACAATTAAAGTAGGTTTGTGTCACTCTCAGTTCTAAAACAAACTTAACATTCAGCATATATTAAGGCACCGAAAATCACCAGCAAACATTCTTAGATGGCAAAGAGGAGTCTTAGCTAGTGTTTCCTTGTGTAATTTGAACTTAGATGGGGGAAAAAAGAAAGAAAGAAAGTAACCTGAATATGAAATCTGCAGCCTGGTAGGAAGGCATGATATGAACCGTGGGGAAAATCTAAAGTTTGAAATAGTCAGACATAAAAGATCAGCACAAAGATGTTGGACTCCCACCATGAAATCAGATAAGGCTTTGTTTAATTACGAGAAGCTATCTACATTGTGCTCTGTATTCTCTAATTAGAAATACAAATTTTCTCTGCGGTCAAAAAATGTCTTTCTGAGGCCATGTGACAGGGGCATATGTGTTTGTTGTCTAAAGAGTGGCATCTTTCTTAGTCTGTTTATCCACTTGCTGCTCTGTGAATGTAAAGGCAGCAGGAGTTTGATAGCGATGGGCGACAGGAAACTGTTCTTGTCTCTCCATTTGCCAGGTGCTGAGTTGGGGACCTAAAGGTCAATATAATACGGTCCTTCCTTCAGAGGAACTTACAGCCTCAATGGGAAGAGAAGTTCGTGAGCACAGAACCTTTTAAAGCAAGATGGCGTGGGCCTGATTCTCTAAGTAACAGGTGTTCAGAGAAGGCAGGAACTGCCCATCGCAGAAAACAAGAGCAAAAGTCAATTTTGTAATACAGGGTCTCAGTGAGGAAGACTCAGATCTTAGGAGAAATGTCTGTAGGTACAGTCCTACAAATCAGAATTGTGTGTGACATGGAAGGTTAGCAACAGGGGAGTGGGAGGAGAGGGTGGGGAGAAGGTACAGAGAATAAGTAGCATAGACGGTGGGGAGAAAATAGACAGGGGGAGGGCAAGAGTAGTGTGGGAAATGTAGAAGCTAAAGAACTTATGATACATGGACATGAACTAAAGAGGGGGAGTGTGGGTGGGAGGGGGTTTGCAGGGTGGAGGGGAATGAAGGGGGAAATGGGAGAATTGTAATGGCATAATCAATAAAAAAAAAAAGAATTGTGTGTGATAACTGTACTTTCTCCTCAACTCAGCAACTACACATCTTAGTCGCTAGGGACAGACTTATTTTACGGAGACCAGTGAAAGTGTAAGAAAGCTCCCTCTTCCCTTTGACGTGGATCTTTCCTTAAATGTTCTGGGGTCTTTTATATGTTGTTTTATGATGCTTTTAGGGTCTTTTGTGGTCCTGAGTTGCTGGGTTTTCCTCACATTTACTTTGACGGCTTCTTTTGTAAACGCAGCGCTGCTGCCCAGCGCCCAGCTTTGCCCAGCTCTGATGTCACTTCTGTTCCCGTGGTCACCGCACAGGCTGTTGGTCATGCAGTCATCACGTTCCCTGAATGATGTATTAGATTGACTTCCATCAGTAGCCTTGGTCACAAAGACGTACATTACAGACCTTTCATTAGTCTGAGATGACTTCAGAATGCAGCAGTCTTTATGCATTCGTCAGTGCGGAGATCACTGGCACAGTGAAATCCATATTAACTTCTGCGGTCTCTCACTCAATCCCAAACATGTTCCGTAGCCCAGATGTTTCTAAGATACAGAGTTGGAGAAGCCTGCTCAAGCTAGCCTCTTCTTGGGGCTTTCCAGGACCCATTAAGCTCCCCGAGAAGTGCTTCAGTAAAGGAACCCGTTCAACTTATTTCAGTATGGAACTCTTTGGTTTTCTTTGGGGGAGGGAGTTACTTAATATTGACATTCTGAGAAGACTGCCTCTGACAATATTGCTCCAGGCCGGGAAGTCTCACTAGCCCTGGATGACGGCGTCACCGTGGGCCTCAATAAATATCACGCAGCAAGCTGCACAGGCGTCGCTGGGTTGACTAAGCGTCAAGTGAGAAGTCCCTCAGATTGTACCACTTCTCCTGCTGACTTTCAGGAAAAGACTGCTCTCCGAGTACTGAGGGCCTGCCTAGCCCAGGAGTCAGCTCAGGGTCACTACGATTGAGACTCAGGAGGACATGTGGACAACTCATTAATGAACAGCCACCAGATCACATGTGGCTATGAACTCCATCGGACTGCACCAAGATTCCAGTTTTGCTAAGTCAAATACCCCAGGACAGCAGATAGAGACATGTTTGAATAGAAATATAAGAACGTTTTGTAAAAGCAGATAACTTGGGCCTTTAAAACTCATTGCTTCACTTAGCATAATGTTCTCCAGGTCCATCCAGGCTGTTGCAAAGGGTAAAATTTTCTTCTTTTAAAAACATTTTATGGCCAAGTGGTATGCCATTGTGGAAATGGGCCATTGTCGTTTTATCCACTCATCTGATGGGCACTTGGGAAATGAGCCAGTCAGAGAAAGACAAATACCATATGATTTTACTCATAACTGAACTAACAAGCAAAACAGAGACAGACTCGTAGAGAGCAGGCTAACAGCTCTGGAGTTGGGGGTGGAGGGATCAAGCAAAAGGAAAAAAACTCATGGGCACAGACAACAGTGCGGGGATTGTGGTCGGGGCGGGCGGGGAGGGTGAGTGGAGGGGGAAGGGGATAGAACTGGGATAAATGGCAATGGGAAAAATACAATAGAAACGGGGCGAGGGGGGGGGGGCGGGAACGTGAGCCTGGCAACCTGCCTGAAGCTGAGTGTGTCATCATTTGAGAAAGAAAAGGAACATTACGTGATTTGGGTTCCTGCTATGCTGGTCTCATCCCACCTACTTACTGTCTCCTTACATTATACAGCCGTGATTGTGAGGCAGGTGTTATTTTGACCATTATTTGGAAGAGGAAAATGTAAGGGCTTGAAGCAGGCTAGGGCCACTAGCTCGAATGCAGGGGGTCTAAGGCCTGAGCCCAAACCCACGTGATTTCCAGCCTGTACTCTTTTCTTACCAAGCCTGTGCTAGAGCTCACCAAACTCCTGAGCATAAAATACACGCCACAGTCTTCTAAGTCCAATACCAGCATCTCCATATTTCCCTTTTTTTCACTAAATCACTCCTCCTGGCTTTCATGCATCCAGTATGCTTGCCAGCCAACTGTGTCTCGGACTCCTTTAGAACACAGCGGTGTTTTTGTGGAAGCTTGATTTGAGGTCCCTTTTGACGCATCTGAAAAATTTCGGAAGCAGTGGACTCTATGTTACTGGATAATAAACAGATTCCTACTACAGTGTTCTTCGTTAAAACTAGTACTCCTCAGTAAGTGAGAGAAGCACTCTCTTAAACAAAATGGAGTCGTTTTTTTCAATGACAGAACTTGTTAAAGCCCATTTGTACTAAGAGTCTTTAAGAGGAAGGCATAGAATAGCGTTGCCGTATACTTGTGATGATCAGAAATCTCTTGGAGGAACCCTCAGGAATGTCTTGTAGAGTGTTACTTGGAAATGTTGTTTAAATCGGTGGCCTGCTTGTTGTAATTTTTGTTCTGTGATGTTGGTTTTAACAATAATATAGTGACCAGAGCCATAAGATATCATGTTAAAATTACATGGCGTGAATAAACGCCTATCAAGAGTTGGTGCTCATCAGTTGCTTTTGGATGAATCTATGCCCAAAGTAGAATCCCAGACATACTAGTTTACTCATACAGCTCTGGCACTGGGTGAGAATTCATTCATTCAGTTGTATTCGGGTGAAAGGCATTGTTCCTGTCTCCTGTCTAGTTTTAGTTAATAGTCAAGGTAGACCCCACTGATACTGTACGTTCTGAATTTCCCATTTTTTGTCTTTCCCTGTTCTCACTTTCCGTGATACCTTGTACATTGAATCTTCTTGAGGAGAATGAAGTCTGCTGTTTCCTGCTTCACGTATTCTGGTTATAAAAGCTATTTCTCATTTAGATGTCAAACTCTCAGTTTTAGATACTTGTGATAACACTTGGTTTTATTGGGTCTCCAGGAAACAGATGTGATACCAGACACCAGGCTTTGGGACAAATTTAGTCAGATTACACCTCAGCTCTTCACCCCACTTGATGAGTCTGCCCCAAACCCGCCGCCGGAGACTTTGTACATCGTCGACTTCTTTATCGCTTTGGCAATCTGCAACACGGTGGTGGTTTCTGCCCCTAACCAACCACGGAGAAAGGTAAGGCCCCTACTGCAAACGAGGGCCACCTTCCGAAAGAGAACTTGGGAATTAAACATACTGGTCTTGTTATGTGGATAATAATTGGTAATAATAGTAACAGCAGCTACTAATACCAGTTTAAACTTAATATAGCACCAAATCTGTGCTCTGCACTTTCGGGGTTCTAAGTGACTTTTTGGTGGTAATGTGTTTAGTCCTCCCAACAAGCCCAAGAGTTAGGCCCCGTATCGGTCTTCTGTAGTTTCCTGTTTCACAGCTGAGGGTAAGCAGCCTGCCCAGGCACAGGAGGGCAGCTGGGGAAAGCAGGTCTTGTGCAATGGGCTCTGTTCATTTTGTTTCAGTTCTCTTACCAAACTGAAACTTTCTTTCAGACTTCCGAGACCGCCAACTAGTATGCATTGCACCAAGCAACATACGAAGTATTGGATTTGTTAGTCTGTTTAATGACGAAGTCCTTTTTTCATGTACCATTTGGGGTAGCTTTAACTGGATTAGTGTAAAATCCACCGCCTCTGTGATATACCAAGGTTCTGCAGTTCCCACCAAAGCCGGGTTTCTAAAGTCTAGTTGTAGCTTAGAATTCATGGGAAATTCATTTTCAATTAAAAAGAACAACTTGTTTCAGAAACTGGTGATCCAACACTTGCTGTGGCTGCCTTCCTGGGTCTAACTGTCTCCCTTTGCACACATCCACTTAAAATTCAATTTGCGGCGCAGCCCAATTAAACTTTAATTTCCGTCAGATCATTTTCCTTTGGTAACTTCAGAGGTGGGCAACTTCCACATGAAAACAATTCGCTTCCAATTAAGCTTTCACTTGATCAGAAAATGTACTTTTATAAGACTTCAACTAGAAACTCGTCCCTCAAAAAGTGACTATGGAATTAGAAAATAAATTGCTGGATGTTCTGTTTTCTCCCAGTATAACACCTCCTATACATCTGTTTCCAAAGGAGACGTCTTTCGGTGTTTTCTGCTTAAGAAATATTGGTACCTTATCCCCACAGAATGTAATATTCTGTAGCTGAGAATAAAATTCCTGCAGGCAGGCAGGAGCCTCAGTTGCGTGGTGTTTCAGGGTGGCGATGGGAAGGCAGTAGGACCAGGAGCTGATCGGCGGTCCCGCGGGGCACAGCAGCCTCCATCGTGAGTGGGCTCCCCTTGTCATTTCTGAGTGGCCAGCAAGTTTGAAAATTGACCATCATGAGTCCCTCAAACTATCATAAAATTAAAGATCTTTAGAAGAAAATTTTTTAATTCCTTGGGCATTTCTGAATGAGAAAACTTTACGATCCAATTAATTGGCCTTCATAATCCAATATGCTATTATTGAATTGTTAATTTGCTTACAAATTTTAAATTGTTATTGCTAGGATGCATACAATAAAGATGATGGATTTTTCTATATTTTAAATTAGCTCATTAGGAAAAATTGCTAATAAGTAAATGCACTGCTAGCAATATTAGCACTGTCTTCCTCTATCACTTGTCTAATTCCTTCCTAAATGGTTGTAGAAAATTCTAATGCCTCCAGTATTAGCATATCATTTTCATAATGGCTCTTTTTATTTTTGTTAGCGTGTCCTGTGGCAGCTGTAAGTGTGAAGCTGGCTGCTCTCTATTTCAGGGAGTGGCAACTCTTTATATCGAATTTTCTTGCAGTGTGACTTCAAAGTTGTCTTACAATGCTTTGACTGTATTCTTATGGAGACCTGCCCGAATTCTTTCCTAGACCGGACTCTCTTCACTGAGTGGAATGCCCATTAAGTCTTTGGAAGAGATTAAAAACCTTTTCCAGAGATTGTCTGTCCGAAGATCAAGTTCACCATCTGTCGCCTGTGGGAAGGAGCCATCTGCTGGGGTCCCAAATGCGTTTGTGAGCAGACTCTCTCTCTTCAGTCGAGTGAAGGTGGCCTCCTCTGTGGAGGAAGAGGTCTCCCAGGCCGATGAGGGCCCTCAGGGGTCAGGAAGCTCGGCTTGCCTTCCAGAGACAGAGAAACAAAACGGTGATGCAGGCATCACCAGTGTCCAGGCGGATGGCCTCCCTGGACAGCCCTTGACCTCCCCTCTGTGTTACGAGGCCGAGAGCCCAGATGAAGCGGCGCTGGTGTATGCCGCCAGGGCTTACCAGTGCACTTTACAGGCCCGGACGCCAGAGCAGGTCATGGTGGACTTCGCTGCTTTGGGACCCTTAACATTTCAACTCCTACACATCCTGCCCTTTGACTCAGTGAGAAAAAGAATGTCCGTTGTGGTCCGGCACCCTCTTTCCAACCAAGTCGTGGTGTATACGAAGGGGGCTGATTCCGTAATCATGGAATTGCTCTCTGCAGCTTCCCCAGGTGGGTTCACCCAGAACTGACAGGGTAGTGACATGAAAAGCGTGTAGATTAAAAGACCCCTTCCAATGGTTTGATGAAGGCAAACGAGCAGATAGATATGTGGGGCTCAATCACACCTGGTGAAGTAGGGGCAGCTCACTAGGATTTTGGTGAGAAAGCACCTAAGTTTTGTGGCTCCCCAGACCTTGGTCCAAATCTGGCCTCTGTCGTTAGCTGTGTCTTGATAAAGTTACCTGACTTCGGTGCCCGAGTCTTCAGTAAATGGGGATTGCATTACCTTGTTTATCGGCTCCTCAGAGATTTAATGTCATACTGTGTATACACGGACAGCCTCTGCACGGTGCCTAACAAATTGTGAGTGCTTGATGAGCCACTGATAGCATTTCTATAGTGATTGTTACTGAAGGTGTGGGCACAGTGTGTGTATTGAGTTCTTGGTATTTCCCTCTCCCCAGGGAGAAAGGAACAAGGGAAAGATTAATTCTGAGGGCCCCTTTTATAAATGCACATGTGAGATTCAAAACGACAAGGCTTTTTGTTTGTTGTGGGTTAAGCTATTATTATTTTTACAGATATGCCTGTAATTGGGCAGACTGGTGGGAACACCTGTGTTTTGTTAATTATTTCAGATGGAGCCAGTCTGGAAAAACAACAGATGCTAATAAGGGAGAAAACCCAGAAGCACTTGGATGACTACGCCAAGCGAGGCCTACGCACTTTATGTATTGCAAAGAAGGTGAGGCCGCTTAGCACCCTGCTCGTTCTTGCCTGCCAGGTTAATTTGGTTTGGAAGCACCTGACATCCGCTGGGCTGCATTTTTAACAGGGGCAGGGTCACTTCACTGAAAAGGCTGAGGCTTTCTTTGGATCTTGAACTCTCCATTCTTATAACTAAGTGTAAATAGATACAAAGTGTCTCACCACACGCACGCCACCCCCCCCCCCAGCTGCTTTATAAGAACTTAAAAGGAAAACGCATCACTTGTTCCTTTGCAAGAAATTCCCCTTAAGTTTTGTTTGCAAGCAGACTTTTTAGCTTTGCTGAGGTGGTCCCCTCTCTCTTTTTACCTTTACAAATAACCAACCCCATCTACCACCCATCGAAAGACATCAGAGATGCTGCTGACTCCATAACGCCTCAGACTGAACACTCTTGATACCAGTTTCTCAACTGTACCATTAGAATCACCCTGAATTTAAGTAAGGGGAGACTTCTCCTAACTGCATCCTCTCTGGTTTAGTTAAATAGATTAACCCAGTTTCCTCATATATGGTGCCTGGAATTCCCCAGAGATGCTGAGCTATAGGGTCCAGCCATCATCAGTGTCACACTAGGCTGATCACAGAATTCGGGAAGTGTGTGAGCAGGTGCTGAGGACATGGGCGTGGCATGAGTGCGCCCAGAGAGAGGAAGGATGCCTGAAGTAAGTAGATGGCTGCAGGAGTTAGTCCTGGCAAAATCATCCTGTGGCCGGCCCCATGGCTCCTTTTTCTATTCCCCCATAGGTCATGAGTGACACGGAATATGCAGAGTGGCTGAGGAATCATTTTTTAGCTGAAACCAGCATTGACAACAGGGAAGAATTACTACTTGAATCTGCCACGAGGTTGGAAAACAGACTAACCTTACTTGGTAGGTAGACTACGTTGTATTCTCTAAATGCAGAACTTTGAAAAACAGTTGACATTTCTGAGATATTCACCAGTTATTTTCCCACTTGGATCTGATGTGTGTGGTTCTGCCCACCCTGTTCCGTCTCATCTCCGCCTGCCTTCCAGTCCTGTCCGTTCTCTTCCCCACCACAGTGAGCTGGACCCCATTTGTAGTGGGGTCAGGGCAGTGGTCCTTCAGAAGGTCATTTAAAAACCCAGCACGACTGAGCATGGAGTCCAAGGTACAATAAATACCCTGGTTCAAGAGAAGCAAGCTAAAGTCTCTTGCCTGGTATTGGGTACGTTACTTAGCATGCGCTGTCTTTATGAATCTGCACAATGAATCTTCATTTTATTTAGAAGAAATTTAGGGCACAGACCAGCCCCATGACGTGTTCGAAGTCACATGCTGGTAGCTGACAAGGCTGGGAAGAAACTCGGGTCTGCCTGACTCCAGGGCCCGTGTTTCTCATCCTGCACCTGCAACTAGACTAGTGAAATGTATTTCTCTGTCTTCTCTTACTTCCTTATTTCATGTAAAGGTTGCACGATTCTTGTGTTCGATTGAGCTGCGTCTTGAAATTTCCAGGAGCATTTTTAAAAAAACACTGCTGCCTACATCCTGTTCCCAGGAATTCTGATTCAATTGCTGTGATGTGTGGCCTGGACATTGGAATTTGTAAAAGCTCCCCAAGTAATTCCAAGAGACAGCCAGGGTTGAGACCCACTGCCTTCAAGTCTGGAGATTTAGTTTCTAGTATAAGCACTAACACACCAATTAGCTATCCTCTGAGCCCCATCCCTCTGGTTCAGAGAAAAGCAGTGGTCTCACTTGGCATCTGGCCAGTAGAATAAAGATGCCCACGCTAGATCATTTCTCAGGGATGGTGTGAGTTCTCTGGGCACACATTTCCTCAACCGAAATCCCAAACTCTAAAATGCTCTGTGGGCTGAGGGCCAGAGCTCACTGGGCAGCCAAACCAAGCCTGATTTGATAAGACTGTTTATAAGTCTTTATCATCCTAATTAGTGTGAGCGTTTGTATGGTTTGCTGCAGCAATATTAATATGCTAGGTTACTAGATACTACAAAATATGATATATTCACCATATAACCTTTTTAAAATCTGCACAACTTTTGAATTCCAAATCTTCCCTGGCCTCATTTCAGAAAAGAGAACCATAGGCGTATACTATGGAAGAGCATTGAAAAGAGATATTATGTCCTACTGACAAGAGCATTCTTCAGACTTCTGCCCTTACCCTTGGCAGTATCACAGAATTATAAAATTGTAGAGCAAGGTTACATAAGTAACTGAAACAATCCCCCTCAATTTACAGAAAAGGAAGCTAGCCAAAAAAAGAGAACAAGTAAGTTTTATAAACTCATTGACTCCTAAGGCTTTCCTTCTGAAAATACGGCTTTGGCTATGATTTTTGGTCTGGGCCTTCACACTTCCTTCGGATCCCTGGGAGTTAAGGGAGCAAGATCGGGTTGGCTAACAGATACGGTTCAGTCGTAGCCCAGGCGAGCTTTGGCTGGCTCTCGTTTCTGACCAGCCCCGTTGCACCTTGATCAATCTTCAGGTGCTACGGGCATTGAAGACCGCCTGCAGGAGGGCGTCCCCGAGTCTATCGAAGCGCTCCACAAAGCCGGCATCAAGATCTGGATGCTGACGGGGGACAAGCAGGAGACAGCTGTCAACATCGCTTATGCGTGCAAACTGCTGGAGCCAGACGACAAGCTCTTTATCCTCGATACCCAAAGTAAAGTATGTATCGTGAGAGTCCACCAGTCTTTTTGTTTTTCCAGAGCCAGTGGAGCATTTGTGATTTTGATGATTATAAGGAGAAAGGAAAACCGGTAACCGTTAGCTCCTGACGGTTACTTATTCCATCTAGCTCATGCCTGCGGGAGGGCATCCCAGTTCTTCTAAAGGCTCAGTGAGACATCAGAATGATTCAAAGGAATCATTGCTGAATAAAGGCATTAAAAAGAAAGAGTATTTACTTATTTGTTTGTTCTCCTCCTCCACATTGGGTGGGTTACCAGGGATTTAACAAGA
>PVKM010026914.1:0-19066 GCA_004027735.1 Carollia perspicillata | reverse complement strand
GAGGGGCAGGATCCGGTGCTGCTCCATGGGGGTGGGGCTGAGACAGGAAGAGCAGCAAGCAGAGCCACGTCTCCGGAAGGGGGAAGGAAGGTGAAAAGTGGTCATTGCTCCAGGGGACTCGGGGACACAGGGACACAGGGGAGGGCTCTAAATGATTTTTATTAATAATTAAAAAATAAAGGACCGTGAGCCTGCAGGCCGCAGCAACCTGCTCCGCCGTGGTCTCCGAGCGACCTTGGGACGCTGCAGGGCCTGAGGTCAGCGTGCCACCAGGAAGCCTGCTCTGATCCCGTGTCATCGTGATCACACAAAGGGGGATTTTACGGAGAAACAGAGTAATTAAAAATGTCACTGTTATCACGGCGCATCTTCTTCACACGGGAGCAGGTGGGGGCCGGGACCTGGAGGCAAATAAATACCTCTTTGTTGTTTTCATATGAAACAGGGCTGTTTTTTTAAAATTATTATTATGACTTAGGGCATTTCATTAAAATTGATCAGCCGGGTTTAATGCAGGAGTGACTGCTGTGAATTTGTAAATTTACCTTAAAGAAAAACCAATTTGTGTCAAAAAAAATCTACAAACAAATCACTCAAGTCACGATGAGAAGGCGAATTTCTGCGCGTGTGAGTTACTCGGCGGGATAATGTATACACGCCACGTGTCTCAGACGAGTGATATGTCAGGAGCGCCAGAGAGGTGTAGGGACAAGTGGCTGGCTCAGTCAACTGTGATTTTTGTTCTTTTTCAATGAAGGATGACACCCGTGTGCACGCCGGCCGGCTCACCGGCCCACGACGCTGGGAGAGGCCCTGGTGGGCGGGCACGGCCAGCGGGGCGGGGCGTCACCAGAAGATAACAGCGTCGGCGTCCGGTGCCCCCCCACCCCCACGTCCCTTCCGAGCAGCCAGAGAGGCTGGCGGACTGCGCTGCGGTGCGGCCGGGTTCTCCTGGGTCTCCGTGAGGAGCACACCCCTGCAGGTAGCCCTGCAACATACAGGGTGCAGACGGTGTGAATAAACAGGAAGGACCAAGGCACTCTTTACAATTTGCATTTTGGCTTTTAGTTGAAAGCCTCGCTCTAATTTTTATTTTTTAGTCTAGAGCCTTTTCTCTTTCTTGATAAAAAAGGGACATGTATTTTTTACAAAAATATTAGCATGGTGTTTGTGTTTTAAAGCATGCTGTGTTTCCCGATATATGAAATCATCACAGATTCTTATGTTTCCCGATACGCTGGAGGCCTGAGTCATCTCTGTTACAGCCTTCATGTTTTGTGTACAGATGACAGTTTTCAGTTGATAATTATTCCTATATTGTTCTAAGTAGTTCTGCCCTATTGTAGGTTTAACTTCCTTAAAATTCTTAACTTGCTCCTTTTTGGTGTTTAGCAAGAAAATTGCAAATGGTGGGGGGTCCTGATTATCTAAAATAAATTGTGAGGATGAATCTCTCTCCATGAATGAAAGTGAAAATTTTAGAGCGTAAGTAAAACCTGTATAAAGACTTTAAAACATGCTAATATATACGCCCCACGAGGATGGAGACTGTTTCTCCTTTACCAAAATTTCCCAGCAGTGCTCAGGCATTATTAAGACTTTCAAGAAAGAGTGTCTCTTTTATGTGTGATGCCACTGTATCATTTCATACACATTGATTTTAATACCATTAAGTGATCTGAATTTAATTTCAAATCGTATATGCATAGGCATTTTATTATATGTATATTAGGTATAACATATTATTTACATGTAATCTCTGTCTAGTATATAAAATATACATTACATAATTTAATACATTAGCATATGTAATTAAGTTATATTGTCACATTACATTAAATTCTATACAATCATATATAAATATATGTAATAATATTATATATGTGTATATACATGACTGAGCGGTTTTCAGATACACTTTTGGGTTTATGGCCATTGTTATGCTCACTGACTCACCGAACATCAGAAGTAGCTTAGTGGCGGGCTTGGTCTGACCCCCTTGGCGTGTCTGTTTGCCATCTGAACGTTAAAAAAGGTTATTACCACCATGCCAGTCATGGGCCGACCCCAGCAGCTGCTGTTGGGCAGTAGCTGTGTCCACACCAGCTCCAGGGTCGGGCCAGGTAGCCGCGTCCTGTCCTAGCTGCGGTGGGAACCCTCCCGGTCTGCATCCGTCTGGGGACTCACATCCCCTCAGTCTGAGCTCAGGGAAGCTCAGCGGATCGTGTCTGGCTGGAGAAGCTTCTCCCTAGTGGGCATTTTGAGAAGGGTTTCCTTGCTCCCGAGTTAATGTAAGAGGGAAGATTGCTTCGTTTTCCTGATGGTACCTTGTGCCGAGGTGGCTCTGAACTTCTCGGCCACCACGGGCAAGCCGGGGCACAAAGCCAATGCACTGCACCCGGGGACACCGGACACGTGGTCCCCAGCCAAGGTCGGAATGGGGTAGGAACTTTCGGGAGCTTGAAGAGGAACAAATGTGTGCAAAAATCACTGGGACAAAGGCGAGTGTGTGGGCAAACGAAACACAGTGTGAGTCTGGGGCAAGAGGAAGGTCCCCCTGGGCTGAGGAGCCCTCAGTGCGAAGCAAAACCAGCAGGAGGGCCCCGTGTTTCTCCCCAGTCGCTGTGGGCCGGGAGGGCCGAGCTGCAGCAGGCTGGGCTGGCCAAGGAAGAACCGTGGGACAGCGGTGGAGACGAGAGGGGAGAGCAGGTGCCTTGGCTCGCCGGCGTGGCACGTGCGGTCGTGGAATTCATGGTGGACACAGAGGTGAGTCTATGAGAAGGACAAGCCACTGTGAACACCAGCTCATGTCTGAGTCGCCAGGGCAGTGGCCAGATGGCAGCGGGATGGGGAGCGGGGGGAACGAGGTTCTCCCTCTGCCCCACGACAGGACGAGGGGGTCAGTGCACACACTCTGTTCTCTAGCTCCCTGCTTGAGCTCACCCTGCACCGCTGGCTCCGTGAGCGGTGAGGGAGCGGCCTGGCTCTGGGCCTCTCTCTGTCTCTCTGCCCAGCCCCCAGCCCGCCTCCCCCGACGTGGAAGACGGTGGCTTCCGCCTCCCCAGGCAACGCCACTGGGACCCGAAGGAAGACCTGCAACACCAAATTTGTCTTCCTTTCTTCGTTCATGCCAATTGGATGAGGCTGTCTATGATCAGGTGGAAACAGGTTTCAGGAGGAGCCAGCTAATTTATCCAGTTGTATTTCACCTTAAATTTTAACTGTGGGGCTCCAAGGGTTTTTAAAAGGCTTAACACGCACCTGGCAAAGACACTATGACTTTAACATAGAACACGCTTCTATACTCACGCCTCTGCCCGCTGCAAGTGCATGTGGGCGTTCGCAAAGGCCGTGTTTTCGCCGTGCACCACGCCAGGGCAGCGTGGGGTGGTGAACAGTGGCATGTGGGAGGCATCACACGCCCTGATCGCTGCTGCAGTCGTTGTTACAGAGGTAACAAAAAACACAGTGAGGGGCACTGAGAAATCTACAGTTTCTAATGAGTCAGTCTAAGCAAGGAAATTATAAATCCTAGTCTGCCTTCCTTCCTTCCTTCCTTCCTTCTTTCCCATAATTTGAGAAAGAAATGGGCACAAGGGAAAAATAAGCAAAACATGTTGAGAATGTCTTCCCGTCAAGGCAGTCCACTGCAGGGATGTTTCTAAAATTACCGTTCTGTGTTATTTTATATTAAAGTGCAATAGTGATTTTTAAAAACCCCTCAGAATGAGGCAGGCATTTATCGATGAAGGTTTTCTGAAAAGGCTCTTCAGAACAGGGGCCTGGGTGTGTTTACCCGGCGTTGTAATGGGAACCTCCAGACCAAACCAAAGTGCTAACTCGGTCTCAGATGCCAATGCGGCTTTCTGGCCTGCCCGAGAAATCGGGGAAGTCGCCGGGCTCCGCAGGGAACCCCCTTCTCCTGCCGCCTCCTGGGACAGAGGATCTGTCTGCCCCGTGGGCTGCTGGGTCCCCAAGGTCAGCCATGGCGGCGGGCGCATAATAAACTCTCTGTAAACGCCCTCTGGGTGGGCACGTGGATGCAGCCTGCAGAAAAGACGGGGAGCCCCATGAGAAGAGTCGTGGCCACACGGGTGTGCACCCAAGGACCCGGCGGGCGCAGGGCCACCTGCAGGAGAGCAGGACGCGCACCCGTGGGGGTGGGTGGGCTCTTCTTCGCAGCAGATGTGGCCTTTGGCAGCACTGCAAGGTGGCTTAGGGAGGTGTCCTTTGCCACCTTCCAAATCGAGCTGCAATGTGCAGGCAAGGAAAGGCACATATGTCCTGTGCTCCGCATGCCGTGTTTGGACATTCGCAGGCACCTGTGCAACTGAGAACGGAGTGAGCTACAGGACGGCTCCGTCCCCCGAGAAAGCCCCTGGAGCAGCATCCCGAGACAGCCCATGCCCCGAGACAGCCCACGCCCCGCCCAACCCACAGGAATTGGCTCTCCTGACTCCGCCCCACAGATCACGTGCCCATCTGGTTCTTCTACAAAAACAGCTCCCACGCTTCACCGTGGCTCCTCCCGCTCAGAACACCACTGGGACCTGGCCAAGGCGTGCACGGGTTGGTGGTCAGCTCCTCTTTATCAGTGAGTGGCATTCCAGTGCACACATGCACCACCGTTGACCTGTGCGTTCTTGTCCTGATGGGCGTTTCAGTTGCTGCCAGCTGGGGGCCGTGTTCACTTATTTGGGGTAAACACTTGGGAATGGAATCACTAAGATGCAGACGTAAGCCTGTGTTGACACAGACCGGCTAACCGAAATGATCCCCCAACTTCCCTGTCTCCCCGGCAGCGTCACAAGGCCACACTCCTGCCCTTGCCAACATCTGCCGCTACCAGTGTCGTGACGATAACTGTCCTGGGCGTTCGGTGTGGTATTTCACAGTGGTATTAATTTTCCTTTCTCCGATAACTAATGATGCACTATTTGAATGCATTAGCTATTTGTGTTTATTTTACTGTTCAGTGTCTGCACAAAAGCCGTGCTAAGTCAGAAAAAACACGTCTACTGTTCCCGTCAGAACCCCCGGCCTGCGGTCTCGGTCTGGCGGGACCCCCGCGCAGCCCGGCGGTGCACTCACCACACGAAAGAGACGGCTTGTCTTTCAGTGCTGCGCTAATTCTCACGAGGCTACAGTGAGATTTTTGTTATTAAGAAATAATCATCTAATTTATTTAATGAAGTCTAAGAAGCAGATAAAAGAAGCACTTGCCAAAAGAAAGCCACACATTTGTTTAACCTCCCAGATTGTATAATTCTCGCACATGAGAAGGCTTTGCATTATTATGACAAATCTGTCCATAAAAACTACCTAATATTGCTACATTGATTGATTGAGGAAGATCTGGTTAAAGGGGATGTTTCACACTATGTATGTAGAAAGCACACATATTTAATAACATCATTTTCCATGAATTAAAATATACAAGATTCCTGAATGTATTGTGTTCCCTTTTGTGCGATAAATGAATGCTTTTGTTAGTCATTTTGCTTCGTTTCCATCCCATGTTTAAAATGCAGCTAATTTGGTAGTTCGGTGAGGTCACAGGTTATTGTCTGACCAAAACGAGAAATAAAGACTCCGCCAAGGAGCGTTTCCAACGGTTTCATTTCTCCCTCACCATTGTCTCTCCTCATTGCACATGACGTTGTGGTGGTTTTTTGTTTTTTTTTTTTTGCCTTGAGAAAAGATACTGACATCCGGATATGCCATGGGCCACATTTCACTGTTTCACAATTGAAAGTAATTTGAGTCAAATCATCCAAGGGTGTCTTTCTTTGTGGTGAAGATGATGGTGGTGGTGGTGATGATGGTGGTGGTGATGGTGATGGTGGTGATGGTGATGGTGGTGATGGTGTGATAATGATGAATTAATTACCCTTCTGGAACATGCACCACGTGCCAGGCACTATTGTAAGCACTTCACATGCATTAATTCATTTAATCCTAATGGCAACTCCATGAGGTTTCAAGCATGAAAAGTGACCATTTAAATGGAACTGAGTGCTTACACTGAGAAGTTCCGTCTGCCAGAGCCGCCTTCTCACCCCTGGACGCACACTGGCTCACCAGGGGAACCTGGAGAAGATGTGGAGCCCGAGCCCGGGCCCTGGGGTTCTGATGGCACTGGCGGGGTGGGGAGCGGGGCATCAGGCACCGATCCTTGTTTCTGAATAGCCCCCAGTGGGATCTGTCCACGCGGCCACGACTGAGAGCTGTCGCTCTGGAGTCGGACTTTCACTTAGTGATGGCGCCTCTCAGGGACTCACCTGACCTCGCCGAGCAGCATCTGGAAAACATCAACCATGGCCGCCCTTGCTGAGTCCTGAGTCCGCTGTGTGGACAGATGATGATAAGGCCGTAGGTTATCGTTTGCCAATGAACTTCCAAAACAGAACGGTGATCACACAAAATATCGCCATTGACTATAAACAACACCAGGTAAAACGAGGAAGAGGTGTTAAAATACCCACCTCCCTGGTGCGATGTCAGGTTTTCCATAAACCCAGCCCCGTGGGGGGCAGGCGTGTTTTTTCTCCACAGTGGAATTCACTGAAACTGTCCGAGGCCGGGAGGCTGAGTTTTAACACAGCTGCTAAGAATGGGACAAACATGTCCTCGGCTTCTTGGACCTCAGACATCCACAGTTCAAAACTTTCCCTTTCTTTGTCCTACTCAAGCTAGATTTCTTGTTCTGGGAAAGGGCCCAGGAAGCATTACTTTAAATGCAGAAGAATATATGTAAATAGATATATAGATGTACATACATATGTATGTATATTCCAACAAACACAGCTCCAGCTAAATGCCTGGTATCACGGTACAGAACAGCCATAACAAGATCGATCATCAGAATGGGGAAAAGTCACAGAAAAAGTAAGATAACCTTTCATCTGCATGAGTCACTCATTACGTTCCAGTGACATTGGCACAAAGGACACACATGTGGACGGTCTGTGATGAGCCCGATGGTCTGAATGCCAGACATTTGAACACAGGGCCCCGCGGGCTGTGCCCCTGTCCTGCAGAACGCCGACCTTTGAATTAGCCACAACCCCCGAGGGGCCTCGGGAGGCAGAGAAAACTGCGGTTGCTGATTCGCCCGGGAGGCAGAGCTTCCGACCAACGGTGAGGCACGTGCCTTTCGAGTTCTTTCAGAATTCCACAGGGCCCACGGGTGCGAGAGGTTTTTATTGACTAGGAACATGTTTATTTTATTATTACATGTAGTAAATATCTACAACACGTAAATATATGTTCCTACATGTTACGGTATAACTCTCTCTTGCTGTTACTCACAGACATTTGAAGTTACTACCTATTTAAGAAGCCGCGTTTCAGCGGGTGTCTGCCGCTGTTTCTATTTGGCACGTGAGAGCCTGTGGGCGGGACCTGCTGGTGGGACCGGGGCGACCTCCGACAACCCTGGGACCGAAGGTGCCCGGCTCTCCTAGCGCGGTTCCCCAGGGTGAGCCGCTTCCTGTCTCCTACATTCAGGCACAGACCCATTCACGAGGCAGAGTACAAGTAAAACATTTCCTTTTCATTTAAATGTGTTTATAAATTGCACAAAATGATGCGAGCTTGTGACATTCCTTTGGCAAACATTGGCAGATACGGATTTTTGTCACATAAATCAGTGGCAGTCTGAGCCAAGGACTCACTCTTGCGCGCATGTTTGACGGGCGCGTACACAGAGCGAAACAACGCCAAGACTAATATTGTTTTAAGCAGATACATGCTCCGTTTTTAAAGGGACGGAATAGATGTCGGGTTGGGCCTGTGGGAGCGCAGATACTTAGGCTGCTCTCAGGGCACTGCAGGGAGGGCTGTTTTTCCCATCCATTTGCACAGCCTGATTGGTAACTATTGACGTTCTAATTAGCCTTTTCAGATCAACTGACATCAACCCCATGGCCCCCATTTCCCCAGGCAGCGTGCTCACTAGTGCCTCCCACAGCCTTTCACACCGTGGGCACGACTGTGGCTCTTTCACACGACCTCCTCCTGGCTGGGACTCCTGCCTCTTCTGTCCCTCTACAGCATCTCCCACCGTGAGTCCCTCCACCTGCCCCTGAGCTGGGACCCTTCCTGGACCGTGGCTCTCCCGGTCTCCACCTGCACTGGCCAGCGCTGTGATTTCTGTGTCTGTCCAGGGTGGCCACAACCCGGTACCCCAAGCAGGGTGTCTTCAGACATCTGATGTGAAGGCCTCTGGGTTCTGGAGGCTGGACGTCTGACCTCAAGTTGCCAGCTGGCTGTGAGCCCCTCAAAGCCTCTGGGGGAGGACCCTCATGCTCCTACAGCATTCTCTCTGTGTGCCTCTGACTTCACGTGGCCATCTTCTTGCAAGAACACTGGTCCTCTGGGCTAGGGGCCCACCCTTCTCCTCTATCACCTCCTTTTAACTAATGACATCTGCAACAGCCCCATCTCCAAGTAAGGTCACATTCTGAGGCCCTGGGGCTTAGACATGAATGGAATTTGGGGGAGAGAACACCATTCAACCCTCTGCGGACTCCCAGTGCCTGCACCCTGAAACTCCCTCACTCCTGAGGTCCCTTGGGACCACACGCTCCCAGCTCATTTTGTCTTTTCTGGCAGGCACTTAGATCCACGGACCACAGACAGTTCCAAGTCTGTCCGTCTGCACAGGACTGCATCGCTTCCCATCGTCTGTGCGACCCTCCAACTGGGCTGTTCCAGTTGAGCGGCATGTCCCCCACTCCACGTGACAGGAGCCCAGCTCAAGCACGCTGGCAGTCATCTGTGGCCCTGCGTCTGCTGCACCTGCTGTCACTGCCTCTGAAGTCCCCTCCTGGAGGAGGCACTTGCTTCCCGAGCCACTTGGAGGGCTGCCGCTGACAGCCGTCTCCGGAAAGCACCGTCAGTTGAGAAGGAGCGGCTGGCTGGAAGCTTGGGTCTGTGCTCAGTGCCTGGGCAAGCGGCGGAGCCCAGGTCCGGCCTCCCTGCCCACCTGCACAGCACACAGCAGGAGATGCCCCAGCCTGGGCAGTGCCCCCAGGTTGGCTGAGCCTCTGTGGAGAGTGCAAGGCACCCCGATGCCCACTGCCCAGCCTTCCTCTCCTCCCTGCCCTCGCAGGCATGGGGGTGGGGGGAGCACCTGGGATGTGCTTCAGAGCCTCAGCGCAGATGTCTGAGCCAGTCCGTGCACCTGGCCGAGGGGCTGGCCGTGAGGCCCTGGAATCTAACCCTTGGGGACCGGGACGCAGTGCTGTGGGGGATGGTGCTGTGGGGGAAGGGCGTGCAGAGGCGGGGCGAGCCCATCAGGCACCCGATGCCTGTGGGCAAAGAGAGCCCATGAGAGTGGGGACTGCTGGAAATGACCATGAAAGGCCAAGGGCAGTCAAGGCCAGGTGTGAAAAGCAGAAGCACAAAGACTCTCCCGTCCTGCAGCCAGTGGGCGCAGAAGCTGAGGGCCCAGTTGAGGATTCCAGAGGAAGCAGAACTCCGACCCAGGCAGGTCCCCTGGGCCTAGGTCGGGGCCCTGGCTGGGAACGAAAGGGACATGGAGATTAGACAGAAAATCTTCGTGCAGGTGGAGACACGAGACCCCCTGAGTCCCCTCCTCCCCGAGGATGCAGATCTTCCGAACTCGGCTTTCCCAGAGGCAAAGACACTGAGCCTCCTCCGCTGTGACAGACAGGGTGTGGCCCCCAGGGTCTAGCCCTTCCTTCTCGGCTCCTGGACAAAGCGCAGTGACTGGGACCACACACTGCAGGAGGGCGGGTCCAGGCAAAGCGGGGGCCCTAGGAGAGGAGAGTGTAGAAAAGGGGCTACAGAGGCAACAGGTTAGATGGTGTTTTCTTGTTTGTTCTTCTGTCTTCTCTGCGTAAAGCATGCGGAGTAGGCTCCCTGAGAACACAGCTCTGACGGCGGGGCTTCGTGGTAGCAGCAGAGCTGGTCTCCTCCCTCCCAGATGGGGGGCTCCGCGCATGCCCCCGCATCCCACCTGGCCAGGCGTCCAGCCAACAGCGTCACTGCCCTGGAACTTGACGTGCGGGCTTCATCCGGACGCCGCTCCGCTGGACCAGGTCCTACCTGCAAAGCGGAGCGGGGGTGTTTCCCTGCAGCTGGGAGCTTTTCCCTTTACTAATTGAAGTGGAAAAACCTAGCCATTGAAAAGAAACTAAAATATCGCAAACACTGGGTCCTGTATAGGAAGGGGGCTTTTTATTTTTATTTTATTACTTTTTATTTCAAACATAACATAAATCAAAAATTACCACAATTACATACATTATTTGAAAATACATACTTCGATAATTGCCATGTATAGTTAGCGAGTCTGCGTTGCCCACATATTCTGCTCCAGCCCGTGAGTGTGGGTGGGGGGAGAGGGAGGAGCCACCAGACAAAACCAGCACCCGCTGGGGCTCCTCCCCGTTTCCTTGACCGTGGCAGGGCCCTCGACTCACTTTAACACAGCACGCTGGGCAACAGTGCAAGCCAGCTGTTGCAACAGGGAAGGGCCCGTCTACCCCAAGGCCCACCTGAGAAAGCCGGATTTCAGGAAAAGCTAACAGACGCTTCCTTGACAGCTGGGAGCAGTGTGGCGGAATGGGGGCGGACAGCTCACCCAGGCCCTGGCTCCATGGCTACGCGGCCCTAGACGGACCAGCCTCTCTCTTTGGTGCTTCTGATGCTTCTCTCTGAACTGGGGGGCCTATTCCAGACCCCTGCTTTCGTCGTCTGCTCCCTGCTTATGAGATTTACTTGGCTGCAGCTCCTTCTCTCGTTCTGCGCGTGATGTTTCAAAGGGTCACGGGATCCGTTTTTCGTGGGGATGGCCCTGAACAAGCTGAAGAGTGGCTTCACGTCTGGCAGCCTAACGGTGACATCAGGTCACATCTCCAGAGCACAGAGGAGGCAGTCCAGGCAGGGAAGCCTCGGAGTGGCATCGCCCATGACTCCTGGTGATCTTCGAGGCGGCTCGAGCTCCCAGCTCTTCACAGCAGACCCAGCCTTGACCTTGGACTCTGAGGGCCTCTGCCCCGTGGAGAGTCAAGAGGGTGTGGGTTTGTCCAGAGCGGCAGGAGCTGGGCAGGGGGGCTCTGTGCCTGAGAAGCACTTCAGGGCGGCCCAGAGGTCGGCCAACCGCAGAAGAAAGCGGTTTGTAGGGTGAGGAATTCGGAGTAGGGTGGACGTGGGTGGAGGGGAAGCAGTTGGACGCCTGCACATCCAGGTCGTCGGTGCTGTAGGATGATGGGAATGGAGGTGGGCAGCCCCCAGGAGCTTTAACCAACAAGGCAGCATAACCGACAGAGAGAGACTCGGCCCCATGTCCACGGCCATGTTCACTGGCACAGCATCTACTAGAGGCTGGTTCCCTCCTCACTGAGGCCTTGGGAAGTATTTTTTATTGTTGTTTAGTACAGTCGTCCCACTTTTCCCCGTTGCTCTCCCCTGCCCCACCCAGGCCCCCTCCCACATTTAGTCCCCACCCTGTTGTCCATGTCGATGGGTCATTCGTACCTATTCGCTGATTAGACCCTTCTCCTCCTTTCTCCCCCTGGCTCCCTTCCCCCACCCCTCTGTTCCCTGACAGTCTGGTCCTTGTTTCCACACCTTTGGGTCTATTTTTCTCATTTGTTTGTTTCGTTCGTTAGGTTCCTGTTACAGGTAAGATCACGCTCAACCTCACCAGTCAACAGAAGGAACTTTTAAAAACGTACAGCCATTGTCTTTATTTCAGATCCAGGAAGGGAAGAATTAAAACAATCACAGCAACAAAACTACACAAAGTGCACAATCCTAGGGTCTGCAGCATAGCCTAAGCCATAACAAGTGGCACCCGAATGAAGAATCTCTAGTGAGTTACAGACGGACCTTCTGTTTGGGATTCAAGGGACTGGGTGGGCGTGACCAAGGGCAGGATGGAGGACCAGGGGCCGGTACCGCTGATGGATGCAGACTGACTTCTGATTAAGCAAAAGCAAACTGAGGAAAGTTTTACGGGTACTCAGGTGTTGCTAGTTTGTGAGTCAAAGTTGTTGATTTTCTCTTCAAGAGTGAGGCTATCGACGAGCGCTTTAAAAAACTTCAATTCTCTTGCTGACAAGATGCTCTGACAGCTGTTTGCCCAGGTGGCCCCTGTTTCCTGTGTATTTGCATGAGATGTGCATCTACACCACCCCCCGGCGTCTGACAGACAGTCGGCGTTTTGTTTTAATGCTAATTTGCTACTTGACCTTTTTTGCTTCGTGAACTAAGAATTCTTGGTGCTCTCAAGCACTTGGGAATAAAATGTTTTAGAGGCAGATTATAATCCTTCGTAAGATTGTCTTTTTAAGCTAATAAAAACAACTTCCTGAGATTCTAGTATGGAAGGCCATAGACACGTTAGTTACCTACAAATCTGATATGCAAGAGGGTCGCCCAGTGACAGGAAGAGAAATGCATTCAAATGTTAACTTAGAGACAAGTAACATCAAAGTAATTTTTCATATGTACATTTTCAGTAAATATTGCACGATTGAATGTGGATTTTTTTCTACCATAACATTGGTTGATGGCAATATTTTGCAATTTTCATTCCAATCACTTTAATTGAGATATGAATCTGGAAGAAAAAATAATTATCCATAGCAAACAGAGGTGGGTATGACCATGAAGGAAGAAACCATAAGACAAAGTCCCAAATATTGAAAGTTCGCACAATCGATGAAAAATGAATCGAGCAATTGTAAGCGATCCTGTTAATTGGGGATTTAGTGGAAATTAATACTCAGTCATTCTCATACCAAGAAAGCTAGGGGGGTTACAACTAGTACATCAGGTTAAAAACGGAACTTTCAAATCAGAAAGTCCCTTGATCTCAGTCTCTTTTACTACAAAATCACTTCATTGAACTCTAAAATTATAATTTGGCCAGGTGATCTCTGAAATCCACTGAATTATGACAAATCTGGGTTGTAATAGGTAAGAGCAAGAAAAATCTGTGGTCAGCAAAGAATGGGGGCTGGAACGAACCCCCTGGAACCGAGCAAGTGGACTTTCCCCCGAGGAGGGGCTGGCCAGCCAAGGCTCCACCTCTGAGAGCCAGAGTCACGAAGAACCCGCCCTCGTTCTGGAAACCCGGATAAACCGCGACAGGCACACATCCTGTGAACGACGGAGTCAGGACGCCGACCCCGACTGTCTGACCCCACGGTCTCGCCCGGGCTCAGCACACTGCTAGAGGTCCCGGTTCAGATGTGGCCCTGTGACCAGGCGCGCTTCCAAGGTGGTTCAGAGGTGGTTGGTCCGCAGCTCGCTGCGAGCCGCCTTTACCGTATTTACAGTCTTTCAAACCCTGCCCACTATCCCGATAGTTGAGACAAAGTGGCCATGTGGCCAGAAGCCTCTAAACACATTCTCTTCTTCATGTTGACACCTAAAATATGATGCCATCCACACACCAATAAGAGGAGCTGTTGTGAAGCCATGGTTTAGGAAGCTCTGTCCCCAGGGACATCTCCAGCACCCCTGCCTCGCCTGCCTCCCCGTAAGCCCCAGAGAGGACTTTCCACGTGGGCCGAGTCTAATTCTTTCTCTCTATGAAACAGAACAGGAGGGAATGTTAAGAAACATAGTAGACTAGAATAGAAAATGTCAGGATAGATTATGTTCTATCATATTTATGATCAGTAAACTGCAATTTAGTTCTACTTTAGATGTAAACGTGACTGCTCCATGAAACACAATGCGTTTCTAACTGTGGGGTGTGTGGGGGAGAGAGATCCAAGCGCTGTCTCGACTTAGACCCAGGGCAGAGGGAAACAATGGATGCTTAGACAGAGAGAGGACTAGCGTCGACACCAAGTTCACACGTGCACTCAGGAAAATGCCCAGAGAGGCGGCCTTAACGTCAGGGTCCAAGAAGTGCGCAGAATCATGTCAAGTTAAAATAAGAAGTCACTTCATTCTGCACAGGCCCACGTGTGAAATACACACGTGTATGGACCCTGTCGATCAGTGTCCATCCACAGCCTCAGGAACCAAAGTTCGTAGAGGCGAAATGCTCGTGAGTACACCAAGTGCAGCCTCTGACACCTGTTCTGTTTCTCACACACATTGTCCTGGGATGTGAGCTTGCTGGGTAGTGACGGTGAGGTCGCGGGATGCTCACTGAAAGACCTGTGTCTGCACAAACAGAGGGGGAAGCACACAGCGCGCTCCGTCTTCCCTGCTCCCCGCCATCAGTCCCTGGAAGGAAAACCAGTCGCCGGTCTGAGTAGGTTGCACCCAGGCAGCAGCCTCCTGCGTGGGTGGGGGCTGGACGTCATTGGTCGCGGAGTTTCTGGTGCGTCTTCCCATCGGGGACAGATGCCACGCAGCAGGTAAGCCCCACTGACTGGTCAGAAGGCAGCCGCCCTGGGATCTCTTTACAAGGCAGGCGTCTTTCCCCGAGTTTAAGATGCTCGCTGTTGAGTGGTGTCATTCCTTAGCACCTCCTCTCACTGAGAGGTTTGGTCGGTGGACATCAGCTCTCTCTGCTGACCCGGGTAAACCATACGCCCGTAGCAACAGAGAGAGAGAAGGGAGGAGAGCCACCCCCACGTGGCTGTTGTGGATGTAAAACTCCAGGCAGCAAAGTGGGACTTACAGTGATAATTGTGACACAATTGATTTTGACAAGAGAGACGGTTGATGTGTTCATTTGCATACAGATGACAGCGCCCCTTCTTCACTTTATACACTGTGGACCCTGACAGGGAGGCCTGGAACATTCCGACAGAACGAGGCCCTGCTCCATCGCTTCAGTGAGGAGTCCAAAAAGTTCTGTCCAGGAAGACTGGCATCTTTGCATAAAAAAGGAAGCATACAAGTAAATATAAAACAATATGACGTGTAGCTATATATTTCTTATTAATGTGGGCTACCTTTTGAGTCTGCCTACAAATAACTTTGAACATAGGAGATTGGTGTGCCACCGGAAAACACACAGTAACCATTGGGAATTCTGCAACTGACCATTCCAAACTGATTCACTCATCAAACTCTGACAATGACCAGATCTCTGTTAGCAAATACCGAGACACCACGAGGGGAAGAAAGGGCAGAGATCATCGATCATTCTCGGCCTCCTTACTTTCTTCTCCAACACACAAGTTTAATTTATCGTGTGGTTTTGCTATGTTGGTATTTTTCCCAAAGACACTGAGATTCTAGTTACAGTGGAATGTGCTGAAACATCTTAGGAGTGGTGATCACTGAATTACTTGAACCCCACAACCAGAACTGAGAGTTTGAGACCTGCCTGTTGGTTCCCGAATTTTGTTATAAACTCACCAGGAATAACTCGAGAGGAAGAATGTGTGGGTAACACCAGAAGAACATTGACAAGAACAATAAACTTGATAACCATTAACTCAGCAATAATGCAGTGAGGCATAAGTGTGTTGTGTCATTTGTACAGCAGATGACAGCAGGTGAGGGCCGTCCTTGTCCCTGAGCTGGGGCACCCACTACGTCAGGGGATACATTTCCTTGCTGGTGGTAAAAATAGTGTCCACTCGTGGTCTATAAGATTTTGGAATCTGAAAGCTCACTTTGTGAAAGACGGCAGCTACGTTTTATAGGTCAGGTCTTCCTTTGACACTTAGCCTTACTAAGGCCTAGAGCACAGCCAGAGAGCAAACGGCCCCCTGCCCATGGCCCATGGCCCACAGCCCTTTGCCGGACACATCGGCCCCTGGGCGACCCTCCTGGACCTCAGCTCCTCCCCAAGGCTTCTTGGGTCTGGACTGAGACCTGGAGGTCATCCTGGGAAACGACCTTCATCACCACCTGCCATCATTACCTGTTTATTAAAAACAGCAGCGTGGTTATAGGGTTCTTCATTTCTGACTGAAGCGTTTTCTAGAACATCTGGGTGGTTACACTTTACATAAATTAACAGACTGTCATCTCCTCTTGACAGTTACCTGTTTACTTTCACTTCATTAAATGCCATTTTTCAGAAATAACACAAGATACATGAAACACAACACGCAATTAAGCAAAACGATACAAATACACATAAATAATCCTAATGAGAATGGGAAGGAGAAACCCACGTGAGTGTGCTTGCCGGTGAGTGCAGCATGCTCTGGAAATGACGGTGGTTCATTTAAAATAGAGTAGAAGGCTTCCGTTTCAGACAGACGCTTCGGGGGAAGCTGCGTCCCCAGCTTTTAGTAGAGGGAAAGTCTGTGCAGCCGTTTATTTGAAAGTGTCGAAATAAACAAGGCACCAAGCAGAGTCCACTCAGATGAAGGGGACGTGGACCAACGCCGAAAGAGGGTGGGGCTGCGAGGTCTGGGAGGCCCCGAGGGGACCAGGGCCCCTCCTCCCAGCTGTGCCCATCAATGTGGGCCGGTCACTCCCACGAGGAGAACGTGTCTGGTGCCTCAGTCCAGGGCCGAGCATCTGTGACGAGATTGTCGCTATCTCCATTTTTATTCTAACTTTATCTATAGAGAGTTTGCTTTTTTATAAACTGCAACATCCTTTATACAAAAGGGGCAGAAATTTATCAGGCTGCTATTTCAGAGGGAGGATTTTTATAATTTCCCCTTTCTTTATTGTTTTCATCTTCTCTCTTTATTTATCTGCTCTCTTTATCATCTTTACTACCTGTTAGTGTGATACCTGGGCCATTGGGGGAGAAATTATAATAATCCTGGTGTGTTTCCTGCAATTAGCAAAAGTCATGCGATTCCTGTTTCCACCATACCAAAATCACATTTAAATTATTTAATTCTGTCAGTGTTGAATAGACACTACCTGAACAGAATGGAACATTTTTCTCGTAATAGACATAATTCCATGCCATTTCCCCGTCAACGTGTTGCCGTTCTTCCACTGGGGATGTCCGCCCCGATTCCTCTCGGCGCTGCGCTCCGCGGGCCAGTCTCCCCGAGATGTGCGGTTGGGCAAGAAAGAGAATGGATTTCCACTGGGTTTTGGAGAAACAGGGCTCCATAGGTGCAAAATAGGCCCAAACTTGCGCTTATTTCACTCAATGGGGAACGGAGAAATTTACCTTCCGTATTTCCTGGTCTGTTTTCGCTTCCCAGATTAACTTCCCCCCAATAACAGTCCTAATAGACTTGCCAGATTTGATGCATAGAGGTCGTTCCGTGAGAAAGGAAAACAAATCCGGCTGAAATAGATGAAACCATTTCTCCGCCGTCGGAATCCACCTCCGGCCTCGCACGGCTGTGACAACTTTACGGTCTTTAAAACACCCGTCGGCCTGTGGCAAACTAAGTTGGCCAGAAAAGGCATGTAAATTAAATACTTAATGTGTGTGAAAGGAAAAACTAGGCATTTTCCACTGCACAAAGATAAACCATTGTTGTGTGGCAAAGAATAATAAACAGAAATCAAGAGATTCAGAAGCCTGGAAGTATTTATAACATGCCTCACAAAAGGTTGCCATCCCCACACATAAAATCTCCTTGCATTGATTTAAACGTTACAAATAACCTAAGAAAATTGTTCATATGCACAGGCAATGCACAAGGGTCAATGAGCATACAGAAAGATGTTAAATTTTGATGAGAGTCAGGGAAACAGAAATTAGAGCCGTGGTGAAATCAGACCGGCACCAAAAGGTGCAGGAAAATGGTAACTTCTGATGCCGGCAAGCGGACCAGGAGGGCCGGGGGTGGGGAAGCACTACCGCCGTTCTCAAAAGGTATTAGGAAATATTTCTTAAAATTAAAAAACGTGAGCTCTCTTGAGCTCAGCAATTCTACTTTAGGAGCCCTACAGGGGCACAGCAACAGCACCTGGACCCAAGGATATATTCTTAAGACGGCTGAGGGCAGTGCTTCTTCTGTTGGTTAAAAAAGAGACAAATCGAAGGAGAAATGGTTAACTACAGTGTGCAGCCACAGCGGTTTCCAGCCTTGCTCACCTCGAGGCTCACACGAACTAATTAATTTCTAAGATTCTGTGGCACACCAAAATATCAGGTATAATTTCAATTCATTCACACTGGATGGTTATTATTGTGTTACTGTTGCCATTTTTTATTGGACAATCAAAGGGAAAAGAGGTCAGTGCCCCTGACTAAAGAGTCAGCATTACACATTTCCAAATTCCTTGCGGCTCCCCAGTTGGCTCAGTCGGCCGGTCAAATGTACCGCCTTAGCATCAGAGCAGTTACCGAGCGCCGTGCACTCGTTACAGGGGGCGCTGCTGCGACGCCATCCGTGCATCTTTCCGTAGAGTCAGGAAGTGACGCGGTCCCAGGATCCCGAAAACGGCCCCGCGTACAGCAGTGCTGTGGAGGACACGTGCCCCACGTGGGGGCGGGCGGGGGACGGTTCGAGGGGAGACTGGGGCAGGGAGAGGAGACAGAGGGTTGTCTCGTCTTTCCAATTACTTCGTTGGCTTAGTAATGAGATGCGTCGTATATAACTTTCGGAATTCCGAAAATAAAACATTAAAACGTATCAAACGTGTCTGTAAGAAAGCGTGTGGGAAGAGGGGCAGAAAAGCAGTGACTTCGTGTAACAATCCGGTCCCCGGACGCGTGGATGCGCGCGGGCATGGATTCTCCATCGGGGACGGGGCACGGGTTCCGGGTGGTGCGGGCCACAGACCGGCGTCCTCTGGGCTCCACCTTCTCCGTCCGCCTTCTCCACGCCAGCCTCTCGTCCCTCAACCTTAGCAGGGGCCGCAGAAAGTGTCCCTTTCCTCAGGCGGGCACAGTGCGCAGCCCCGGACTCGCGGCGGCTCCCACGGGAGGGTCTGGCGCCCCCTGGCGGCACTCCTGTTTTCAGCCCGGCAGGGGCATTCTCCCCTGTCACGCCCCAGTGTTTGGCTTCCTTGGGAGAGGGTTGGCTGCTCCAACCTGGCACTGTGTCGCTCCTACGTGCACTCACGGTCCCTTCAGTGACCAGCCTCACTGACATGTGTCCTTCACACTCAGAGGGTGGACACCAGGAAGTTCATCCCTGGGCGCTAATGGCCACATTTTAATGAAACGAGACTTGGGTGCATGTGGATTCCTTTTTGCCAACAGGACCGACACGGAGCAGGGAGGGTGGCTGGCAGG
>PVKM010026913.1:7444-19167 GCA_004027735.1 Carollia perspicillata | reverse complement strand
ATTTAAGTATTTTATCCACCTTGAATTTATTTTTGTGTATGGTGTAAGTTGGTGCTTGAGTTTTATTTTTTTGCACGTAGCTGTCCAGATCTCCCAACACCATTTGCTGAAGAGACTATTTTTACTCCATTTTATGGTGTTGCCCCCTTTGTCGAATATTAACTGACTGTTGTGACTTGGGTTTATTTCTGGGCTCTGTGTTGTGTTCCATTGGTCTATGTGCCCATTTTCGTGCAAGTACCAGGCTGTTTTGATTACAGTGGCCTTGTAATACAGTTTGGTATCAGGTATTGTGATCCCTTCTACTTTGTTCTTCTTTCTCAGATTTGCAGCTGCTATTCAGGGTTGTTTATGGTTCCATATAAATTTTTGAAATGTTTCTTGTATGTCTGTGAAATATGCCATTGGTACTTTAATAGGTATTGCATTGAATCTGTAAATTGTTTTGGGTAATATTGACATTTTGATGATGTTAATTCTTCCAATCCATGAACACGGTATATATTTCCTTTTGTGTGTGTCTTCCTTGATTTCATTATTCAGTGTTGTGTAGTTTTCTGCATACAGGTCTTTTATCTCCTTGGTTAGGTTTATTCCTAGGTATTTTATTTTTGTTTTTGCTATATCGAATGGGATTTATTTCTTGTTTTCTGTTTCCGCTGTTTCACTGTTGGTATACAAAAATGCCTTTGATTTCTGGATCTTGACTTTGTATCCCGCTGTTATGACAAATTCATTTATTAGGTTGAACAGTTTTGGGGTAGAGTCTATAGAATTTTCCATGTACGCTATCATATTGCATGCACATAGTGACAGTTTTGTTTCCTTCTTTCTGATTTGGATGCTGTTCATTTCCTTTTCTTATCTGATTGCTGTGGCTAAAATTTCCAAAACTATATTGAATAGAAGTGGTGAAAGTGGACAACCATGTCTTGTTCTTGATCTTGTGAGGAAGCTTTTAGTTTTTGTCCACTGAGTATGATGTTGGCTGTAGGTCTCTCATATATGGCCCATATTATGTTGAGGAATTCTCCCCTTATTCCCATTTTACTGAATGTTTTTATTATAAATGGGTGCTGTACCTTGTCAAATGCTTTTTCCGCATCTATTGATATGATCACATGGTTTTAGTCTTTGCTTTTCTTTATGCGACGTGTTACATTTAGTGATTTGCAAATATTGTACCATCCTTGCATCCCTGGGATGAATCCCACTTGGTCATGGTGTATGATCTTTTTAATGTATTGTTGGATGCAGTTTGCCAATATTTTGTTGAGGATTTTAGCGTCTATGTTCATCAGCGATATTGGCCTGAAATTTTCTTTCTTTGTTGTGTCTTTATCTGGTTTTGGGTTTAGGATGATGCTGGCTTCATAAAAAGAGTTTGGGAGCCTTCCATCCTTTTGAATTTTTTTGAATACTCTGTGAAGGATAGGGATTAGCTCTTCCTTAAATATTTTGTAGAATTCTCTTGTGAAACCAACTGGTCCAGGGCTTTTGTGTGTCGGGAGTTTTTTGATTACTGCTTCAATTTCATCTGCTGTTATTGGTCTGTTCAGGTTTTCTGCTTCTTCTTCATTTAGTTTTGGAAGATTATATTTTTCTAAAAATTTGTCTATTTCACCTAGGTTTTCAAATTTCTTGGCATACAGCTCCTCATAGTAATTACTTACAATCCTCTGTATTTCTGTGGTGTCAATTGTAATCTCTCCTCTTTCATTTCTGATTCTGTTAATTTGGGTCCTCTTTCTTTTTTTTCTTGATGAGCCTGCTTAACAGCTTGTGAATTTTGTTTATCTTTTCAAAAAAAAACAAAAAACAAAAACCAGCTCCTGGATTCATTGATCCTTAGTATTGTGCTTTTAGTCTCTAAGACATTTAATTCTGCTCTGGTTTTGGTTACTTCCTTCCTTCTACTAGCTCTGGGCTGTCTTTGTTGTTGTTCCTTGAGTTCTTGTAGGCATGGGGCTAGGTTGTTTGTTTGAAATATTTCTATCTTTTTTAGGTAGGCTTTTATTGGTATGAATTTCCCTCTCAGGACTGCCTTCACTGTGTCCCATAAGTTTTGGGATGTCATGACTTCATTTTCTTTCTTTACAGAAACTTTTTGATTTCTTCCCTAATTTCATTGTTGACCCATTCATTGTTTAATAGCATGCTATTCAGTCTCCATGATTTTTGAGTGTTTTGGGTTTTTTCCCTTGGGGTTGGTTTCTAGTTTTAGTCCCTTGTGGTTGGAGAAAATGGTTGGTATGATTTCAATTTTCTTGAATTTGTTGAGGCTTGTTTTGTGCCCTATCATGTGGTCTATCTTTGAAAATGTTCTGTGTGCATTTGAATAGAATGTGTATTTAGCTTCTTTGGGATGAAGGGCTCTATATATATCAGTTAAGTCCATTTCATCTAGGGCATTATTCAATGCCACAATATCTTTGTTGATATTTTGTTTGGAATATCTGTTTATTTTTGACAGTGGGGTGTTAAATTCCCCTACTGTAATTATGTTGCTGTCAATATCTTTCTTGAAGTCCTCTGATTTTCTCTATGTATTTGGGTGCTCCTATGTTGGATGCATATATATTTACAATGTTTATGTCTTCTGGGTGGAATCTTCCCTAGAGTATTATGAAGTGACCTTCTGAGTCTCTCTTTTTGGCTCTTTTTTTGAAGTCTATTTTACCTGATATGAGTATTGCTACCCTGGCTTTTCTTTTAGTGTTCATTTGCTTGGAATATTTGTTTCTAGCACTTTACTTTCAGTCTGTGTAGATCTTTTGTCCTGATATGGGTCTCTTGTAGGCAGCATATGTGAGGGGTCATGCTTTTTATCCATTCAGTTATTCTATGCCTTTTGACTGGAGCATTTAATCCATTTACTTTTATGGTTATTATTGATAGGTACTTATTCATTGTCATTTTTGTACCTGTGTTCCTCTCTGTCTCTCTCTTTTCCTTCCTTTCCTTACTTAGAGCAGTCCCTTACTTAGTAGCATCTCTTGCAGAGCTAGATTGGTGGATATGTATTCTTTTTGACTTCTTTTGTCTTGAAAGCTCTTTATTTAGCCTTCTATCTTGATTGAGAGCCTTGCTGGGTAAAGCCGCCTAGGTTGCAGGCCTCTGGTTCTCATTACTTGGAATATTTCTTGCCATTCTCTTCTGGCTTGGAGCGTTTCCATTCAGAAGTCAGCAGCTAACCTTATTGGGGCTTCCTTGTATGTTACTTTCTTCTTCTCCCTTTTTGCCTTTACGATTCTCTCTTTGTCTCAGAATTTTGCCATTTTAATTATGATGTGTCTTGAAGTGGGCCTCTTTGCATTCCTCTTGATTGGGACTCTCTGTGTTTCCTGGATTTGTGTGACTTTTTCTCTCGTCAAATTAGGAAAGTTTTCCATCATTACTTTTTCAAATAGATTTTCTATCCCTTGCTCTTCTTCCTCTCCTTCTGGTATCCCTATTATTCAGATATTATTACATTTCATATTGTCTTTCATTTCTCTTAATCCCTCTTCATTCTTTCTGAGCCTCTTTTCCTTTTCTTGCTCCTTCTGGGTATTTTTTTCTACTTTGTCCTCTAACTCACTGATCCAATCTTTTGCTTCATTGATCCTGCTTTTGATTTCTTTTACTGTGCTCGTCAGTTCAGAAATTGTATTCTTCATTTCCTCTTGGCCCTTGTTGATGGTTTCTATTTCCTTTTTCATGTTGATATAGTTTGCAGTGAGTTCATTGTAGTTCCCCTGTAGTTTCTGGTAGCTTATTGTGAGCTCATGGAACTTCCTGACAACCAGCTCCTTGAGTTCAATATCTGATAGCTTACTTGCCTCCATTTCATTTAGTATTCTTTCTGAGGCTTCCTCCTTTCCTTTCATTTGGGGATTGTTTCTTTGTCTTCTCATTGTTGTGGTACTCTTCTTGTTAGCTTCTGCTTCTTAAATGGATTTGTTCTGGCTCCCAGAGTTTATGGTGTGAACTGCTATGGTAGAATGCCTGTGAGATTTATTGGTGCATTCTCCTTCAGGTATCCTGGTGTTCAGTGCTTCCACCTACTCTTTTTTGTGTGTGATCAGTTGGAGGGGGAAGCAAAATGGGTTAAGACAGCAGGAGAGTATTCTATGATATTTACAGTAGCAGCTGATATATAAGAGATAGGAGAGCTTTTGGCTATGTGTAGTGTTAACCATGATTCAACCCAACTAGCCACTTTTAAGAAAGAATAGGAAGAAGATAAGACTCTTGTTGGGGAGGGAAGGGTTGTGAGTTGGATCTAGAAAGCAGTGAGGTTGTGGGAGGTCAGATTCTGGGGTAAGGTG
This sequence comes from Carollia perspicillata, assembly GCA_004027735.1. NCBI lineage: Eukaryota > Metazoa > Chordata > Mammalia > Chiroptera > Phyllostomidae > Carollia > Carollia perspicillata. The sequence goes on along the minus strand of PVKM010026913.1, from coordinate 14,857 downwards.
AGAGTAAAGGATAGTAAATAAGTGTAGTGTGTGAGAGAACAGAGTTAACCTCCACAATAATAGAGTTCAGAAGACTGTGATGTGGGCTAAAATCTGAGAAGGGTGCTATGAAGTATTTACAATGGTATGGAACAGCAATTATTTACAATAATAGTAGAGCAACACTCATATGCCAGAATCTGTGTGATTTGAATAACATGAACGGGGGTATAGGACTTTGAGTAGTGTGCTGATGGATCACAAGTCATGTGAAGGACAGTAAATTAGCAATACATTGTGGAAGAGAGAATAGGGGAAACCTGTCAAATGGTACAATATAACCCTCCAAGAAAAGAAGACTATGCAGAAAGAAGAGGAATACGAAAATACTATTAAAATAAAATATGCAAGAATAATGAAAAAAATAATAATACAAATATGCAGCAAGTTGAAGTTTTCCTGCAATAGCCAAGTGAAATTTGTCTCACTGTCTCAGCTGTTGGGTTGCCCCCTCTTTGAGTCCACCTCAGGTCCTTTCACAGTTCCAAGTTTTTTTCTCACTTGTGGGTATTTAAAAAAAAAAGGCAGGAGAAGGGAGAAAAAAGAGATAAAATAGGAAAGAAAGGATGAAGAACTCTTGTTGGTTTCAAACTGGCCAAACTGGGTTTTCTGGTCTTGCTGGCTGCAGGAGGCTGGGGGGTTATTGGTGTGGTGTTTCTCCCTTCATGTTGTTTACTCAGCCTGTCATGCAAGCACTGTCCCAAGACCTAGTCTGGCTCCTTTCCCCAATATCTTAGATGGGGGAATCCAGGTTTTCTTCAGAGTGGTTTTCCTGGGTGGCTACCACTGGAGTCCGGGGTGCAAGGGCGCCTGCTTGGCTAGGCTGCCTTGGTCCCACGGGTTTGGGCACGAACACCTCCCAGTGCTATGGGGAGACTCAGTGCCTTCCATGTAACCTCAGGGTCTCTGCCCGGCTGGGTGGGGAGTCAGCTGAGCGGCTGTCACAGCTAATTCCCCAAAGAATCCTACTGTTTGATAAATTCCTCCTACTCAAGCCTGCCACCTCATGTAGCCCAATTCTCCAGCCAGACTGGTAATTATTGGGGTCAGTGCTTGTTACTGCAAGACTCAGGTCTCCTGAGCTGGTGACCACAAACTCCGAGAGTGATCACGGACCCCAAGCGTCTTATCTCTTTGTCCTTATTCCCTTCTCTGTGACCAGGCCTCTCCTGGTGCTGCTCAGACCCTGCTCTGTTGGGGAGGGAGGGAGCAGTTGACCCAGTACTCTCCCAAGGACTCTGTGGCAGGGGCCAGCTCCTGGCACCTGGCCTGGGGCTGCAGCTGCCCTGTTCCTGTGCTGGTCCCCAGGACCTTACTGTACTGAAATATCCTTCTTACCATCTGGTTTCTGGTTTTACAGTGTCTGTTACAATTTTTGGACTCTTATTTTCAAACATGCTGGGGTACTGTTGGCTGTCTGCTCTGTTCCTCTGTAGATTAGCCAGGTTTTCCTCCTGTGTGTAGGGGGAAGTGAAATTCGCTCCCTCCTACTCTGTCACCATCTCTTTACCCTCTCTTTTCCTTTTCTATTGTGCCTTTGGAATTCACAGTGGCATTCAAAATAAACTTTTTGACTATAATGGTGCAAACTGGAATAATGAGTATATTCAAATGTGAAGCATTCTGGATCCCACTTATTCTTCTTTCTGGGGCTGACAGAGGAAGAGGAAAGTAGAAGAGAGGGTGGGCTGTTTATAACTGCATTTCGTGTCTGGACACTTCCCACAGGAATGCTCTTAACCACAAGTCCTTATCAGATACCCTGCCTGTGGACTTTTGCCAAGTGGTCAATATTTTAAATATTGTTTGTTTTTGGCTAGTACCAAAATATGTTACACTTTCTCCTAGGGAGAAAATTCTCAGTTCTTCAGATACCTTCTTGATGCCTAGGAAGTCATCCTAGTGCAATAAATACAGGCTGGCTCCTTAAAAGCCCCATTCATCCCCAGGGAGGTGGTACAGCTTCTCGAAAGTGTCAGGCTGGGGGACCCCTCCTTTTCTTAATCCCAACTAGTAACAAGCTTTTCAGTCTTTTCTCACCAGAAGATCCTCCAACTATGTGGTGGTGAAGTTGTAGGTGGAAATTAGGCTCTTCCATATGATCACAAGGACAGCATTTCAAGGACCCATGCAGAAGATTGTGAGGTGGCATGATGGTTTATTCATGTGAAAATAGAAGCTGTCCCTTCGGTTTTTAATGTCCCATCCCCTTTTATCCCACCATGGAAAATCAGGGCCAGAAGTAGAGCCAATGTCCAGATATTCTGTGCCTTATCAAAATATACAGTCCAGCTAAGCATCTAGCTAGCTTAGCATGTGTTTTCTAGCTGCAGTCCATTGCTTTGCTGTGTTATTTAGCCTCACTTGTGGAGCCTGTGTGTGGAGTCCCTATGGCCATTGTCCATGTGGCTGCTAGGGCCACATGGCTGTGGAGAGAGGACTTGTGAATGCACTGGGTGAGTGCGGGTCACCTAGGCAAGAAAGAGAGCTTCTTTGTTCCCCCGGGGTTATATCCAGGAACTTGGGTTTGAGATGGACCAGGTTCTTTCTTAGAATGGCCAATCAACTTCCCAAGTTTCCATGGCCTTTGGATAGGTTTACACCCCCTAGTTAGACTGACAGGCCACTATGGTCCAGCACTTTCCCCTGTATCCCCCAACAATCCAGGATGGAAGGGAGGGAGGAGTGTTAATTCCCTTGACAGAGCACAGTGATGTGGTCCCCTGGTCCCCTGGAGTGTGTAAAGCCATAACTTCCTGATGAAGCAAACAAGTCCCTGCTTCCTAATTCGTTAAGCTCAGTATCTAGTCTCTTTTGCTCCCCTTCTCCATACCTACCTAAACACCAACATAACAAAACATTTTTAAAAATGCTTAATAGATGTGAATACAAAGATATTTGGCAAAACCTGATTGATACATATAAAGGTTTTTAAAAAACATATTTACTTAAGTAAAACAAAGTGAGCATATTTTTATTATTAAGCAAATTACAATACAGATGATGCACAGATAACTCAAAATTTGTGCTGTAGCATCCACCAATCGCGAGAACAAATGTCAGAGACTTTCAGGGTTTCAAAGATGTTACTTTATTGGCCAAAGTTTTACCTGTGCAGGGGCGAACTCTCCGAACGTGTCCAGAGACACAGTGCTCCTTAGAGCTGCAAATGAGAGTCGCACCCCTAACTCTCACAGCTAGTGTTTTTCTAGGGGGGAGCAAGCTCGTGATCAAAAGGCTAGGGCAACTGTCCAGATGGCCATCCACCAAGTCAGCTCTGTTTACCCTGCTCTTCTTATCTTTCTGGAATACAAGCCTAGCATCGTTAGCGGTTATGGCTTTTTAATCTTTTTTTTCAAGGTTAACTCCTTCTTTGTTCTCCACAGTGCCAATGGTATTATAGTGGGGGTTTGGGAGCCCAGCCCCACAGCAAAGACAGGAGAGAGTTTCTCCTTGCTTTGGGCTGACAGATGTATGTGGAAGGGTCCTATTCTCCCCAGAGCACTAAATAGGTCTTGGGCAGTTGCACATTTATTTCAGTATATCAAAGATTCAAATATTGGGTTGGCCAAAAAGTTTGCTTAGTTTTTTTCCATATAATAGCTCTAGTAGTGTTTAGTTGTCTTTAATTGAATTAGAAACAATTCTGATAAATTGTGGTATGATAGCTCTCATATCAATGTGCATTTAAAAACTTATCAAAATTGGTGAATTTTTGTGTAGCCATTTTAATATTGAAGATGGAAGAAAATAAGAAACATTTTAGCATATTGTGCTTTAGTGTTTCAAGAAAGGTAAAAATGCAACTGAAAGGCAAAAAGGAGATTTGTGCAGTGTATGGAGAAGGTTCTGTGACTGATCAAACATGTCAAAAGTAGTATATGAAGTTTCTTGGTACTATTGGTATTGTAGCCAAATAACCCTTTGTTATGGGGTTGGTTGTTTTATTCATTGGAAAATGTTTAACAGCACCCTTGGCTTCTACCCACTAGAAGCCAATATCAAAAGATAGCTACACAAAATATCCAAATCAAAGGTATTGGTGAAAATGAAAAATGTGACTTTTATTTTATGAAAAAAACTAAACGGAATTTTTTGCCAACCCAAAAGTGTATACCCATGGTAAAAGTCCAAAGTGTACCAAAATGCTATATAAAGGAAGGACTCCCTCTCAGATCCCCTCCCCTGAAGCCCCACAGTGCAGGAAATTAAATGAGCTGGTAGGGAGGCTGAGTCCTGCAGACTGATCAAATCTCTTCCAAACATCAGCATTTTAAACATTGATTCTTTCCCTCCCTCTCTCCCTTGACTCTGTTTTCCTGTACTTACTGTTTTTCACTTCTTTCTGCAGCTTAAATAAGAGGAATAGGAGAAGTAGGTTGAACTTTTTTAAGACCAAGCAATTACTGTAACTTTTTTCTGTAAAGTTTACTTCTTGGCTGGCACTGTGTTGCTTAGAGATTCCACCTAGGAGAGGCACTACAGTGCCACCTCCTGGATAATTTCTGTTCCTCCATGGTGGAGAACAAGCTGATCTCTGTCTTTCCAAGTCAATAAACATGTGCCCCTCTTTTCTCCCACAATTAATTCAATACACAAGATCTGACAGATAAAAATAGAGCCAGAGCTCAAGAGAAACTAGACTTGGTGCGAAAATCTCTGAATCAATGGCAATACTTCAAGGTCAGGTCAAAGTGGAATCTTCTCTGGTGGTACTCACACTAGAAGAGTGTTCAGGTCAAGGCTGAGTACTGCCTTCCTTTACGCAGAAGCAGAAGAGAAGAACCCAAAGCTTTCTAATAAGACCATTTCAAAAGTAAACAACATGTGAATGAAACCAAACGAGGTAGGTTTGACTGCCCCTGGCAGCAGAAACCAAACTGGAGAGACAGGCACTGGTGCCAAATAAAAGAGTTTATTCAAGTGCCAACCTGGGTGAATGGTGGACTCCCATCCCAAAGACCATCCTTCCTTCCTGCTCAACCCTCCAGTTCTTGTAGGAAGAGAGAGGGGAGGGCTTTCTTTCTCTATCCAATCATCCTGCTAGCTCTTGGCATGCTGGGGTCCCCTTCCATTCATCCCTTCAGCTTCTGTCCCTTAGAATCTAACCCTGCACCATCCTGGACAAAGGGTGAGACTCTGTAGTGTGATAGGGGACTCAAGACATGAAAAATTTTAGCTTAAGGTAAAAGTTATGTCTAGCAAGTATGTTAAAGCTTTTATTTCAGAAACTATAGATAAGGCCCATCTTGGATCCTGGGAAAAACAGCTGACCTCCTAGGGCACTGGCTAGAGATTACTGCCTAGGGACAAGTTGGAGGCATCCAGGCCTTTTGTCTTCCAGGGGAGCAGATGACCACCCCCACTTGGGAACAGCTAACTGCCAAGGACAGGAGTGTTGCAGCTTCTGAATCTCAAAGCCCTCACCAAACCTTGATTGTCCTCCCCCACCCCCCCTTATAGAAGATCTGGCCAGAAAAGAGAAGGGAAGATGGTTTGTTAGGGTATGAACCCGCTGTCTTCCCCAATCGCTGGCCATCTGAATAAAGGTCCCATAAAACATTCAATCACTGTCGTTGCTTAATGGATTTGGTAGTGACAGGCAGCCTGAACGTCGGTGTCTTTTCCGGTTACAAGTGTCCCACCATGGTCTATGGTATCAGGATCAGAGGAGAGTATGAGGCTGCAGGCCCCCCAGTCAGGAAACCTGGAGGTGCAGTAGCCCTCAGCCAGTCTCCTGATGCTGGACATGGCACCTGCATGTCCGGGGAAGCCAGTTGGTGTCCACAGAGCAACCCCGGATCCCTGCATGCCTATGTCCTCTGTGCTGCCCCCACACAGCCAGCCTTTCCAATAGTCTATGGTAACATGAGGACTGCCCATCTGGGTGAGTGCCAAAGACTGAACAATTTAGCTGGCAAGTGGGGTGGAAATGTTTGTTGTATGCAACAAAAAAATCACAGAGATCTGTAGGAGACCATTCTGCATGGTGTGGGCTCAGCCCCCAGTGGCAAACACTTACTGCAAAGTAACTTCCTAAAAACCATGCTAAACCTTCCAAGGACCAGTGTAACTGGTTCAACCACTCTTGCCTTTTCATTTGCAAATATCCCTCTTCTGTGATGTGATTACCAGCATTCTTTCCTTTGTTTTCTGTATAAGGTAACCACCTAAAGTGAACCTGTGCATAGTTAATGAGGACCTTTATGTAATGTGCCCAGTAAGACAATAAGAGCTCATTGGAGCAAGGGCTGAGGGTTTTGCTCCCCTTGAGAGAGAAGCTACTCACCCTTTTTTTCCACAGGATTCAGTAGTCCATGTGAATTTCTTTTGTTTCAGCTACAATGCCATGGATCCCACAAATGGGGGTTTGTGACAGAGATCAATTTAATATTAATATTTCTACCTCAGCTTTCTTTGGTTGCATTTGTCAGGTATTCCTTTTCTCTCCTATGTTTCATTTCCTATGTCTGACACACATTGAACATAGAATGAACATTGTGAATCTGAAATTATTCTTATCCCTTTTTCCTGCCAACTCAGCCATGTATAGTCAGTTAGTGCTCTGAAATGCAGCCCAGGGCAGGAAACCTATAATGCAACAGACATGGAAACCCAGAAGATGTTGCTTGAATTCTTATGTTTGACTTTCCCTTGTCTAATCTTATGATTGGGAGGACCATGACAAGTGATTGAGTTTGAGTGTTAAAACTTGGTGAAAATATAAAAGAGACTAACAGCATTAAAATAAAAAGAGAACCAACTATATGGGAAAACATATTTGCCAATGATACCTCAGACAATTGTTTAATCTCCAAAATATACAAAGAACTTACATGACTCCATTCTAAAAAGATAAGCAATCCAATTAAACAATGGGCAAAGGACTTGGACAGACATTTCTCCAAGGAGGACATACAGAGGATTCAGAGACACATGAAAAGATGCTCAATATCGCTAGCCATCAGAGAAATGCAAATTATAACCACAATGAGATACCACTATACACCAGTAAGAATAGCCATCATAAACAAAGCAACAAACAACAAGTGTTGGAGAGGTTGTGGAGAAAAAGGGGACCCTAGTTCACTGCTGGTGGGATTGCAGACTGGTACAACCACTATGGAAAACAGTATGGAATTTTTACAAGAAAACTAAAAATGGGTCTGCCTTTTGACCCAGCAATTGCACTGCTAGGATTATATCCCAAGAACCCTGAAACACCATTCCAAAAGAACCTATGCACCCCAATGTTCATAGCAGCACAATTTACAATAGCCAAGTGTTGGAAGCAACCTAGGTGCCCATCAGTAAATGAATGGATCAAAAAACTATGGTACATATACACAATGGAATTCTATGCAGCAGAAAGAA
>PVKM010026912.1:0-19076 GCA_004027735.1 Carollia perspicillata | reverse complement strand
CCTCCTACATTGTTTTTCTTCCTCAAAATTGCAGCTGCTATTCGGGGTCGTTTATGGTTCCATATAAACTTTTGAAGTGTTTGTTCTATGTCTGTAAAATATGCCATTGGTACTTTGATAGGTATTGCATTGAATCTGTATATTGCTTTGGGTAATATGGACATTTTGATGATGTTAATTCTTCCAATCCATGAACACGATATATGCTTCCATTTGTTTGTGTCTTCCTTGATTTCATTCTTCAGTGTTGTGTAGTTTTCTCCATACAGGTCTTTTATCTCCTTGGTTAAGTTTATTCCTAGGTATTTTATTTTTCTTTTTTCTATATTGAATGAGATGTTTTTTTCTTGATTTCTGCTTCTGCTGTTTCATTGTTGGTATACAAAAATGCCTTTGATTTCTGGATTTTGACTTTGTATCCTGCTGTTTTACCAAATTCATTTATTAGGCGGAGCAGTTTTTGGATGGAGTCTATAGGATTTTCCATGTACACTATCATATCATCTGCAAACAGTGACAGTTTTGTTTCCTCCTTTCCAATTTGGATGCCTTTTATTTCCTTTTCTTGTCTTATTTCTGTAGCTAAAACTTCCAATACTATATTGAATACAAGTGGTGAAAGTGAACAACCTTGTCTTGTTCCTTATCTTAGTGGAAAAGATTTTAGTTTTTGTCCATTGAGTGTGATGTTGGCTGTAGGTCTCTCATATATGGCCTTTATTATGTTGAGGAATGCTCCCTCAATTCCCACTTTGCTGAGTGTTTTGATCATAAATGGGTGCTGTACCTTGTCAAATGCTTTTTCCACATCTATTGATATGATCATGTGATTTTTGTCTTTGTTTTTGTTTATGTGATGTATTACATTTACTGATTTGCGAATGTTGAACCATCCTTGCATCCCTGGGATGAATCCCACTTGGTCATGGTGTATGATCTTTTTAATGTATTGTTGTTGGATGTGGTTTGCCAATATTTTGTTGAGGATTTTAGTGTCTATGTTCATCAGCGATATTGGCCTGAAGTTTTCTTTCTTTGTTGTGTCTTTATCTGCTTTTGGGATTAGGATGATGCTGGCTTCATAAAAGGAGTTTGGGAGTTTTCCATCACTTTGGATTTTTGGGAATAGTCTGTGAGGATAGGGGTTAACTCGTCCTTAAATGCTCTGTAGAATTCTCCTGTGAAACCATCTGCTCCAGGGCTTTTGTGTGTTGGGAGTTTTTTTATTATTGCTTCAATTTCATCTGCTGTTATTGGTCTGTTCAGGCTTTCTGCTTCTTCTTCATTTAGTTTTGGAAGATTGTATTTTTCTAGAAATTTGTCCATTTCACCTAGGTTTTCAAATTTCTTGGCACACAGCTCCTCATAGTAATTTCTTACAGTCCTTTGTATTTCTTTGGTGTCAGTTGTAATCTCTCCTCTTTCATTTCTGGTTGTGTTTATTTGGGTCCTCTCTCTTTTTTTTTTACTTGATGAGCCCGCTTAAAGCTTGTAGATTTTGTTTATCTTTTCAAAAAGCCAGCTTCCTGGATTCATTGATCCTTAGTATTAAGCTTTTAGTCTCTATGTCATTTAATTCTGCTCTGATCTTGGTTATTTCCTTCTTTCTACTAGCTCTGGGCTGTCTTTGTTGTTGTTCCTCAAGTTCTTGCAGGCGTAGGGTTAGGTTGTTTGTTGGAAATGTTTCTATCTTTTTTAGGTAGGCCTCTATTGCTATGAACTTCCCTCTCAGAACTGCCTTTGCTGTGTCCCATAAGTTTTGGGTTGTCATGAGTTCATTTTCATTTGTTTCCAGAAACTTTTTGATTTCTTCCCTAATTTCATTCTTGACCCATTCATTGTTTAATAGCATGCTATTCAATCTCCATGATTTTGAGTGTTTTGGTTTTTTTCCCCTTGTGGGTTGTGTCTAGTTTCAGTCCCTTGTGGTCAGAGAAAATGCATGGTATGATTTCAATTTTCTTGAATTTGTTGAGGCTTGTTTTGTGTCCTGTCATGTGGCCTACCTTTGAAAATGTTCCATGTGCATTTGAAAAGAATGTGTATTTAGCTTCTTTGTGATGGAGTGCTCTCTATATATATATCAGTTAAGTCCATTTTATCTAGAGCATTGTTCAATGCCACAATATCTTTTTTGATATTTTGTTTGGAAGATCTGTCCATTTCTGAGAGTGGGGTGTTAAAGTTCCCTAATATAATTGTATTGCTGTCAATATCCTTCTTGAAGTCCTCTAAGATTTTCTTTATGTATTTGGGTGCTTCTACATTGGGTGCATAAATATTTACAATGTTTATGTCTTGGTGGATTCTTCCCTTGAGTATTATGAAGTGACCTTCTGGGTCTCTCTTTATGGCCCTTTTTTTGAAGTCTATTTTGTCTGATATTAGTATTGCTACCCTGGGTTTGTTTTTTTTTTCCTGTCCATTTGCTTGGAAAATTTGTTTCCAGCCCTTCACTTTCAGTCTGTGTAGGTATTTTGTCCTGAGGTGGGTCTCTTGTAGGCAGCATAGGTGTTGGTCATGCTTTCTTATCCATTCAGTTATTCTGTGTATTTTGATTGGAGCATTTAATCCATTTACATTTAAGGTTATTATTGATAAGTACTTATTCATTGTCATTTTTGTACCTATGTTCCTCTCTGTCTCTCTCTTTTCCTTCCTTTCCTTAGAGTAGTCCCTTTAGCATCTCTTGCAAAGTTGGATTGGTGGATATGTATTCTTTTAGAATTCTTTTGTCTTAGAAGCTCTTTATTTGGCCTTCTATCTTGATTGAGAGTCTTGCTGGGCAAAAAAGCCTAGGTTGCAGGCCTCTGGTTCTCATTACTTGGAATATTTCTTGCCATTCTCTTCTAGCTTGTAGCGTTTCCATTGAGAAGCTAGTGGGTAACCTTATTGGGTCTCCCTTGTATGTTACTTCCTTCTTCTCCCTTGCTGCCTTTAAGCTTCTCTCTTTGTCTTGGAATTTTGCCATTTTAAGTATGATGTGTCTTGAAGTGGACCTCTTTGGGTTTCTCTTGATTGGGACTCTCTGTGTTTCCTGTATTTGTGTGACTTTTTCTCTCATCAAATTAGGGAAGTTTTCCATTATTACTTTTTCAAACAGGTTTTCTATCCCTTGCTCTTCTTCTTCTCCTTCTGGTATCCCTAGTATATGGATATTATTACATTTCATATTGTCTTGCATTTCTCTTAATCCCTCTTCATTCTTTCTGTGCCTCTTTTCCTTATTTTGCTCTTTCTGGGTCATTTTTTTTTTCTACTTTGTCCTCCAACTTGCTGATCTGATCTTCTGCTTCATTGATCCTGCTTTTGATTCCTCCCACTGTGTTCTTCAATTCAGAAATTGTATTCTTCATATCCTTTTGGCCCTTGTCTATGGTTTGTATTTATTTTTTCATGTTGATATAGTTTGCAGTGAGTTTATTGTAGCTCCCCTGTAGTTTCTGGTATCTTATTGTGAGCTCATGGAACTTCCTGATAACCAGTTCTTTGAATTCAATATCTGGTAGCTAACTTGCCTCCATTTCATTTAGCATTGTTTCTGAGGCTTCCTCCTTTCCTTTCATTTGGGGATTGTTTCTTTGTCTTCCCATTGTTTTTGATACTCTTCTTGTTAGTTTCCACTTCTTAAATGGATTTGTTCTGGTTCCCAGGGTTTATGGTGTGAACTGCTGTGGTAGGATGCCTGTGAGATTCAGTGGTGCTGTCTCCTTTGGGTATCCTGGTGTTCACCGCTGCCACCTACTCTTTTTTGTGATCAGTTGGAGGGGGAGGAAAAATGGTTTAAGACAGGAGGAGAGTATTCTATGATATTTACAGTAGCAGCTGGTATATAAGAGATAGGAGATTTTTTGCCTGTGTATAGTGTTAACCGTGATCTTCAACCCAACTAGCAACTTTTAAGAAAGGATGGGAAAAGGATAAGACTCCTGTTGGGGAGAGAAGGATTGTGAGTTGGATCTAGAAAGCAGTGAAGTTGTGGGAGGTGAGATTCTGGGGTAAGGTGAGAGTAAAGGATAGTAAATAGGTGTAGTGTGTGAGAGAATAGAGTAAACCACTACAGTAATAGCGTTCAGGAGACTGTGACATGGGCTAAGATCCGGGAGGTGTGTTGTGAAGTATTTATAATTGTAGGAACAGCTATTATTTACAAGAATATTAGAGCAACACTGATATTCCAGAATCTATGTGATCTGAATAACATGAACAGTGGGTATAGAACTTTGAGTAGTGTGCTGATGGAACACAAGTCATGTGAGGGACAGTAAATTAGCAATACATTGTGGAAGAGAGAACAGGGGAAACCTGTCAAATGATACAATATAACCAGCCAAGCAAAAACTATACAGAAAGAAGAGGAATACAAAAATACTATTCAATAAAAGATGTAAGAATAATGAAAAAATAATACAAAATATGCAGTAACTTGTAGTTTCTCTGCAATAGCAAAATGAAATTTGTCTCACAGTCTCAGCTGTTGGGTTGTCCCACTTTGGGTGTACCTCTGGTCCTTTCACAGTTCCAAGTTTTTTTTCTCACTTGTAGGTATTTAAAAAAAAAAAGGCAAGAGAGAGGAGAAAGAAGAGATAAAATTGGAAGGAAAGGATGAAGAACTAAAACAACAAAGAAGGAAAGAGAGGAAAAAGAAATTGAAAGATAAAACAGTAATAAAAAATTAAAAAATACTTAAAAATAGCATTAAAAAATAAAAGAACACACCTCTTGTTGGTTTCAAACTGGCCAAACTGGGTTTTTCTGGTCTTGCTGGCTCCAGCAGGCTGAAGGGTGATTGGTGTGGGTTTCTCCCTTCTCAGTGTTTACTCAGCCTGTCTTGCAAGCACTCTCCCAAGAGCTAGTCTGGCTCCTTTCCCCAATATCTTAGGTGAGGGAATCTGGGTTTTCTTCAGTGCACTTTTTCCACAGGGGTATCGCTTTAGTCTGGGGTGCAGGGGTGCCCGCTTGACTAGGCTGCCTTGGTCCCGCGGGTTTGGGCATGAACCCTCTCCAGTGTTATGGGGGAATGCATCACCTTCTGCATAACCTTGGGGTCTCTGCCCAGCTGGGTGGGAGTTGGTTGCAGGGCTGTCACAGCAGATTCCCCAAAAAGTCCCACTGTTTGATAAATTCCTCCTACTCAGGCCTGCTGCCCCATGTAGCCCAATTCTCCAGCCAGACCGGTGACTATCGGGGTCAGTGTCTGTCGCTGCGGACTCTCGGCTCTCCTAAGCTGGCAACCACAGACTCCTCAGGTGATCACAGCCCCTGTGTGTCTTGCCTCTTTGTCCTTATTCCCTTCTCTGCAACGAGGCCTCTCCTGGTGCTGCTTGGGGAGGGAGGGAGCAGTTGACCTGGCTCTCTCCTAGGACTCTGTGGCAGGCTCTCCACTTTCAAGGAGTCTGTGGAAGACCCAGCGCCAGTGCCAGCACTGGGGACCAGGCCTGGGGCTACAGCCATGCCCCAGTCCCCCGCCCCATTGGTCCCTGGGACCTTATTGTCCTGAAATATCCTTCTTACCATCTGGTTTCTGGTTTTTCAGTGTCTGCTACAATTTTTGGACTCTTATTTTTAAATACTCTGGGGTATTGTTGGCTGTTTGCTCTGATCCTCCATGGATTGGCCAGGTTTTCTTCCCGTGTGTAGGGGGAAGTGAAATCCACTCCTTCCTACTCTGCCTCCATCTTCCCTCTCTATTTCTCTTATAAAGTGTTTCTTTATTGGCTCTGTGTTCTTAGAACAATTTCCAGAGATGTTAAATTTTTGTTATTTTTAAATAAAAATTTCACCAATTTTATTTGTCTTGAAACCAGAAAAACTGGCATTTGTACTGCCTGTCACCTACCAAACCCAATAAGCAGACACAGAAACTGTATGGGCGCTTTATTCAGATGGCTGGTGATCTGAGAAGATGGTGGGTTTTTACCCTAATGGACCTTCTTACACTTCCTTTCAAGCCAGCCTTTTTTTATAAGGGGCAAAAGTGTAGTTAAGGGATTTGGATCTCAGGAGAGAGGCTGATCAGATCAGAGCTGCAGTCCAACAATTTCCCTAGCATCCTCTCATCCACTGGTCAGTGATTTTCTTTATCTGTGTCTTGAGCCTCACATAATGGGTCAGATAACACCTTGATTGCTCATGGTCTCTTCTGGCAGACAAAGGTCCATTGCTTGTGGTCTCCTGGAGTCAGGGTGGGCTGTACCTGCAGTTCCCGAAACAATAGCTTTTTACGTGCATTAACTACTAGGCTTCCTAACTATTACCTTAAACTAAAATTTTCTAACTCTTGAGTCCCCCATCAGTTTCACTGGAGAAAGTATCCATGGGGCTTCTCATGCCACCATTGTGGAAGTTGTTTCTCTTAATGTGCTCCTTAGCTTTATTATATTAATCACTATCATTAGCTTATTGAAGGCTTACAATGAACCTTGATACACTATTTCTGTCAAAGTCTATATTTTTGAGTAGTCCAAGGATAAAAAATACTTGAAAAAATATGTTTCTCTGACATGCTAGACTGGTTTGAAAAAGAGTGACAACTGCATATTTTCTAATAATTAAGTCCATTTTTATGAGAAACTAAGATTATATCAAGGCACATTCAGTTAGAATATTTGAATGTGATCATTTCACAGTATGAGTTGGCACCTTCTGTTGAAGTTTTCCAAGTGTGGTCCAGGGAACTACCTGAATGAGAATCACTGAGGTGCTTGTTTAAAAAGCAGGCTTTTGAACTTCACTTTAGACTACTTCACTTGCAGAGAAACTGGTGGAGGTATTCAACTCATGCTATGTGCTAAATTAATGTAGTACAAGCTTGGCTAATGAAATCTTCAGGTAAACTTTATTGAATAATAACTTGTCAAAACAAAGTGGTATAGGTCTTACTTTCTCCTCTAGTCCCTGAATTGTACTGTTTGTAAGGAGAGACCATTGTAAAGTGACTTGATGTGTACTCTAAGTTATATTTAGAGAAAACTATATATACAGAGAGTTGGGACAAACTATACATCCACAAATAGCTCCCACCACCCCATATGTGCCTTTATTAAGAGCAAAAGCTGAACCAGGGCAATATGAAAAGTGGAAAGTCATTTAGAGACTTCCATCCTGTGTACTTGGAATCCTGTGTTGTCAAGTTCTCCTCCCCTCTCAACATGTATCACTGCTGCCTTTCTACTGATGAAATGAACAATGGTTGAATATAGATTTGTTTTTGAAAATTTTCAATGGCTTAACCACTTTATGTTATGACCTAATACTTGGTTTTCATTCTGAAATAAATATTAAACAAGTATTTATCACATGCCAAAATGCTCTGTTAGGAATTCTGACTCCTCTCTCATTTCCAAAGATGGATTTGTTTTCCCTCCAAAAATATTTTACTTGTATTCTTTCTCACTTGATCTTGTATAATCTCAAGCCAATATTTGTTTAACTGGGTTAGGAAGGAGGTTATCTATAACTGAAAATAGTATTAAAATATGATGGGTTTACTGTATACTTATTATTAAAATTATATCTGATTTTTAGCAACTCTTTTACTGTTTTACAGACATCATCCAAAATTCATTTGGTATAAACTTAATACAAAAATGGTATCTGATACATGGGGACACTTTCATTGTTCTGGGGATATCATCTAAAATTAAGCAAAATGTTGTGAAAACAATTTACAGAAATTGGAAATGGCATTTAATTGCTGATGCAAAGGGCCATTACTACTTAGTAAAGTGTTTATTTCTTCATCATCATATTTCAGCATTTTTTCTAAGCATCAGGACAGACCTGAGTTAGGAATATTTGCAGCCCCAGCTCCCAGTTCCTGCACTCACCCGATTCCTCCCCATCCTAGTCCTGACCCAGGATCAGGAAACTACAGATGTGCAGATCGTGTCTTCACTGGATGTGAAACTGTCCTTGCCTCACTCTTATGAGGAGCTGCTGGCAGAGGAAGAGGCATCATAAACTCTGGCATCCCAAGAGGCATTCTGGCATCTGCTGGTTCTTTCTATATTTCCACCCATAGAAACTTTCTAATATATAGACTCTTCATTGATTTTTAGGCACTGATTTTTTTTTTTTTTTTTTTACAAATGGGACAATTAAAAAAAAATGTGTTTAATCTGCATGTTGAGTGATCTTCCACTGGATAACAGCAAGTGGACCAAGGGATAGGGAAATAAGTACTCGGGATAAAGATAGCTTCAGGAGAAAGTTGTTAAATGGCTTGGCTAGGACAGTTACACAGAATACTAGGGAGATCGGCCTTTTTTTTTCTTTTAAATTTTGTATTGTAGAACATATGTCTTAAAAACATTCTGTTTCTATCTGGTATTGAGAGACTTCTTGTAGTGGTCATGATGATTGATCATGGGCTCAGACATAGTGGTGCTAAGATGATGGATTTATAGCATGATGTTTTGTTATTTTGATAGCTGGATTTGCATATATCTGGAAACTAATTTTGACGTATGCATTAACATAAAAATAAGTAATAGAAAAAAGAGAAAAGAAACCTAGCATCAATTTGAGCACCTATTAAGTTCTGTATTATAAGCAGGAATATTTACACTAAACCTGCAAAGCCACTTTTATGATCCCCAGTTCTTTCTTGGGGAGGAAACTGTGATTCTAAGGGTTAGGTCAGGGGCCCAAAATTGCACTGCTAATAACTGTTATAGTGCAGATTCCAACCAAACCAGCTCCTCAGTCTGTGCCCTTTCCCCTCATTCCTGTCAACCAGCAAAAGCTTAGTAAAATGATTCTCTGTACCTGTTTCCGTGACTTACTATATACTGGTTATAATTGTTAATGAATAGTTTCCAGGAGGGTTCTTTGCCCATCATATATCAGATTTTAAGATGTATCTCAATTTCACAATTCTTGCGTAACTTGCAGCAGTATTATCATTCTATTCAGCTTCCTAAGCCCTTCGCGTCTTTATTTATGACCCTAAAATAGGGCTAGCGTTTCTGACCTTATCCACCTCTGCCTCTCCTGCTCTTTGAGTTCCCTGAAACACCTGGCATCAGAGTGAGAGGGATTTCTGGGAAAGATGTGTTTGTGAATGTGCTGAATTGGACCCTCAAGATTACTCATGGTCTGTTTATGCTAGAACTGAATTAGTATTCACACTCTGTGTGTTCTCTATCTCACTATCAACTAAACTTTGTGTTGTTTTGTTTGGGTTCATTTTAACAGATTTAAAGAAAGCCCCTAGTTCAAATGCTGCCAAATCCGGTCTGCAGAAATCTGGACTGCGACCTCCTGGATACTCACGTCTTCCTGCAGCCAAACTAGCGGCGTTTGGCTTCATGCGGAGCTCCAGCGTGTCTTCAGTCTCCAGCACCCAGTCTGTGGACAGCGCACAACCTGAGCAGAACCGGCTGGCCAACCGTAAGTGGGGCAGACGGGGTGTAGTGGGCGGGGCTCGGCGGGGGTGGCCTGCACGCTCTGCACAAACACGTAAGTCTCTCCAGATAGGAGTAGGTGAACCAGCAAGCGGATGTAACAGCATTTCACTTTCTTTATGTAAGAAGCTGAAAATTTGGGTTGACAACTTTAATCTACTATTACTGGGATTTAAAACATAATCTAATGAAGAAAAGCCTGCTTCACACTATCATTTTCTCAGTTGTGAGGGATTGATGTACTGGAAAAAAGACTTCAAAGTTACTTTTAAATCTAGAAAAATAATTATCCAGGGACTGATTCCAGGAACCTCAGGAACCCTTTGCTTTGTAGATTCTAGGTAAGAAGTTCAAGATTCATAAAAGGTGTTACCATGCTGTGCCATCATGATACATATTAGATATTAAATATTAGTGGGAAATTGTTTTAGTAGCCTGTGATTCCCTATAGTGGCTTTGCATTAAGCTGAACTTCTTCAAGTCTGTGCCCGGGAAGGTCCCCATTAGCTGATAAGATTGCCTGGCTGCTGAGACTTCTGTTGTAAGATGTATTTTATAGAGTTAATTAACAGCCTCTGAATAAGTCACAACAGCCATTGTCCCTAAAGAAGACCCAGAGTCTGCCCTATTTGGCTAAGCCTTTGATGAGCAAACCCCATCTCAGCCTCATCAACTTCAAAGTTATTGTTATTACATCTGAAGCCATGACAGCTCAGATGTTGGTTAGCAAGAACCTGCCCCAGGGCTAGGAAAGTTTTAGAGGTTTTTTTTTTGTGTGTGTGTGTGGAGAGCTGTTTTGAAAGGCTCATTGTAGTTGAGTCAAGCTGGAGGAGAGAAAAGGAGGGAGAGGGATATCAAGCTGGGGAAGAAGTGATTGAGAATGAGATTGATTTTATAATATTTTTTTTTCAATTTCCTTTCTCCAAACTTGTTCCTTCTCTATCTTGAGTTTACAGGGGTGATGCACTGAACATTTGTACATGTACAGTTCTAAATCTTAGTCTACCTAGTTATTCCTAGGAGTAATGCATTACTTTTCCTTTATCTTGATGTATTTGTGAGCAGTTTCTAGGAGGTTCTTTGCTCACCTGGTTTCTTGAAGGTGCTGCGGCTCCCGCAGCTTTCCTGTCAGATTTACTTTAGGAACGCCATTGTAATTAGGGATTACATCATGGCACAGTAGGTGTCTCAAAATCTGAAATATGATATAATAAGGAACTATATTAAACATGTAACTCATACTTTTAGATAAAAATGCCCATATGGTCTAAAGATTTTAAAATACAGAAGCAACTCTTTGTAATCATTTTTAGTAGTAAAATTTCCAGTGGCATATTACTCTTTTAGAGGGAGCATGAAGGAAAAATATCTCATATGGTCTATATCTTTCTAAGGGAAAAGTGAAGGTTTTGATTCCTTAAAAAAAATTAACTTCAAGGTGAATGGAGCTGCATCCCCATGGTAGAGCTTTTGCTAAAGGAGAACTGACAGGTGTGGACAGAATAATTCCAGATGTGCTTAGAGCATTTCTAATCACCTCTGCTGCAAAGGATACTAGATAGGCACCCCTCAGCACCCAGGGGTGCTGAGAAAATAGCCAGAGAAAATAGCTCCCAGTGTAAAGGCTTCATATTAACAGTAATACCTAATATTGCTATTCAGCATTTTCTATTTTTAAAAAATAGTATGTTAGAGTTTACTTTCAATTTTTTGTCACCTAACTATACTACATTTGTACTTTATCAGCAAATCACAGAAAACTTCACATATGTTTTAATTGGTACCTTAGTACCATTCACCATTATTCTTATAGTTGTTACTAGATTTAATGTCAAGAAAAATTTTGCTTCTCTTCTTGCGTGGAGAGATGATGCTTTGATGACAAGGATTAAGTAAAATATGAAGCTCTTGAAAGACCAGAAATGCTTCGATCATATGCTAGGAGCAGTGCTTCATTGGTTTAGCTCATAGAAACAGTGAACATGATGTCAGGGTCGGTTCCTTTTTTCTTTGTGGAATGTTATTCTTTCTTCAAACAGTACTTTCCCAGATTTATTTTAGGAATACCACTTAGAGATTACATCATGGCACAGTAGATCTCTCAAAGTTGAAACATGACTATAAAAAGGAACTATTTGTAAATGTGCAACTCACATGTATAGACACTCCTGTCCCTATAAGCAGTTGGAACAGTGTCCACAGTGACTGTGGGATGACAGAACTGGGGCACTGTTAAGTGATTCATTGTGAAGTCCTTAGTGTTTCCTGGGCTACCTTGGCCTAGCTGCACCTCTTCTGTGCTGTATTCCTCGGTTCTGGGGCAAGTGATGATGAGTGTGGAGAGGGAGGCGCATGAGCCCTGGATGTGGGTCTCAGCTGTTCTGTGCGGAATCTACCCTCCACCAGAGCTCAGGCACTGGGCAGGCCTTCCTATGTCACATGTTCTTCCATCTCCTTTTACAAGGTTTTGACAAATGGAGCAGACACAAGGAAGGGGATTATATCTGTAGGTCCTTTGAACCCCAGGATATCTTAGCACTCATTTTATAGCTGAGCAAACTAAAATTAGGGTGACTTGCTTGGGTCCTAGGCTAGCGTTCTTCCTCTGTTTAGTTCTTAAAGCTGCCATGCAGGGTGAAGACACACCCATGATTTAAAGCCTTCCTTTTCTGCTACTGAAGCAACCCTTAAGAGTTGGAGCTACCTCAAGAAGCGCTTCAGGCCAAACCCTTACCTACCCCTTCCAGTGTCATCAGCCAGGGAGCCCTAAGTACATGAGCTCTGCAAGTGATGGGGAGCAGTCCATCTTGGGAAGGGACCATTCACTCTGTGCATTCAGGCTGCCTCTCTGTAGCTTCAACTAGCAGCCCAGTTCTTCTGATGATTAAATAAAAATATATAAATATTTAAAAAATTTTTGAAAAGATAAATTTGTACCCCCCCCAAATAATTATTTTTTCCCACTTCATTTTTAATGAAGGAAGTAGTAGAATGTTTGGGAAAGTAGGGATATAGCTGAGGAGTTGGGCAGGGAGACTGATATTTGTATAAGTAACCACAACACAAGGATATATGTGCTGATAGCCTAAAAATGATGTCAAGTTGGACAGAAGTTCATGAGCTGGGTGTGGGGGTGGTTTCTGATTAGGATGATCAGGAAGCTTCTCAGAGGGCTTGTAAGATGGGCAGTATTTTGGGAGATGGAGGTGGCTGTAGGAGATCTTTTGGGGGACAGCACTGTATCCAGAAAACCTCCTGAATCTAAGGGGTTCACATCTCTGGTTCATCAAAGCCTTGTCTGTCCCCTGGCTCCTGTGCCATGTGTTTGAGCTCCCCAGGTTTGTTCTTAGAACACATCTATTTCAATCCTTTGGTCTCCCCTTTGGTCATCTCATCTACAGCATCAGCTCTTAGGATTTAGGATATGATGTTGAACCCATATTTCCAGCCCCAGCCTCCTACTCACCTATCTTTTAAATGACCTTCCAAATATCTGGGTGACTTAATGTACCTCAAACCGAACATTTCCCCCCAAATCACAGGTGGCAAACACAAGGCCCACAGGCTGAATCCAGCTTCCACCTTGTTTTATCCGGCCCAGCACCTTGTTTTTAGGTGAGCTCTCAATTAACTGTTAAGGAATAGTCACATTTACACAGACCTAAAATTATATTCAGCCTTTTGAAGGCAACCGCAAGGCTGATGTGACCCCCGGTGAAAATGAGTTTGACGTTCCTGCCCTAAATGAATCTTTTACAAACCAGTGCCTGCTCTCCAAATTGTCCAATCTTTCAGTGGTATCTATGATCTCCTGGCTTCTGAGGCTGGATATTTTATAATCAGTGTTATCTATTATCTTCCTTTGCTTTCTTTTGTGTTCAGTGATTGAATCTGATCAGTTCCTTCTCTCTCTCCTCACCATCTTAGTACCTCTCACCCCAACTATTCCCAGTACATCTTCACTCTCTAATCCATAGGGCTCTTGATCCTAGACAGTTTTCTCTTTGACCCTGTTTGTTCCAAGCTGCCCTTGTCTTTGCTAGGTGTTCTAGGTTCTCCATGACCTGCCCAGCCCTTTTCTCACCCTCCTTAAACACCAGCCCCTGACATATGTCAGCCCTTAACCAGCCAACCAGAATTATTCACATCTTTCTCTGAGGAATTTATGCTTTCCGACCTTTGGGTCTGGGTGTGAATCATTCATCTCTGCAATGCTCTACCTGACCCCCAAATCTCTCTGTAGATCATGTCATTTTCAAGTGCAATTTTAATACCACTTCCTCCAAAAAGCCTTCCTTTAATGATCTTTTCTCCTAGGAACTTTATAGCCCCTTGCTTTTAGCACTTTTGTGAATTCTCACATACCACCTCATTGTAGTTATTCTTTCCTATGTCCTGTCTCCCTTATGGACTGTAAGCTCTTGAAGATAGGGGTTATGTCTCAGTTTCACTGTCTATCATGCTACCTCGTGTTGCCTTTACAATAGCAGAATTTCAAGAGACATTCTCTTCCAATAGCAACAATTTATTTTAAGTGAGTATGGAACAAGAGAGACCCTTGAGTGTAACTTGGGCAGCTTTTGGAAGTATTTTGTAGTGGGAACATATTTTCACTTTATCAAGACTTTTGCAAGTCTTGATAGTTGGTGGAGTTTATCATTGTGCTTTTTTACAATTTTCTAGAACTCTAAAATGTTGCTTCCATTGACTGTGGCGTACTTATAGATAATTTATACAACTTAAAGAGTAGAAAAATAATAGGTCATTTAAAGGGTAATTATGTTCAGAGATCAATGACCATGTAGCCTGACTTCATAGTCTCGCAAATGGCTAATGACCTATGTATTTCCTTGCAATGCTTATAATTAGCCATTTTTAAAGATTGGGCTAAAACCCTACTGTTGAGGCTTTTCATAAGAGTATTTCTAAGTTTCTAAAAACATATATATCAATTTGGAGAGATTAGATATTCTCATTAAATTCTAGAGTTTTTATTTTTTGTTTTAATAATAAATAAATATTTTTTTAACTTTTGAATAGATTTAGGTTCTGGGAATATAATCTGAACTGAAAAATTACTAGTCTTTTTGGAAGGTTAATCAGTGAAGACTAGGGTTAACATGAAAGCCTTTTGCAATATTAACTTTGCATTTATGCTCATGAGTATTATAAAATACATTTACACACATAACACATTTGGTTTTCTGTATTGGACATGCATTCTAAATAAGATCAGAGTTGACAAGAGGCATTATTAATAACTCCTACTGAAACAGTCATTAGCCTATCTCATGTTCCATTGTCAACAAGGGAGTCATTTTTTATTCATGGAAAAATGAGCTGGAAGGGACCTGTGAGGTTAAAAGTCAGAGAACCTATTGCCTACTTGAGATAAAGCCTCATTGACATCTTTGTACATTTTCTTATGATCAGGTCAATCCAGAAAAGAGATTAGAATATAAACATATTTTGTTTTATTTTTAAGAAAGTTGACCATTTATGGTTTTAAGTAAGATCAACTATAATTTTGGGATAATATTTTTATTTAAAGTAAAAATAATATCTAGTTGAACTGCCTCATTTTTCTTGGCTGTCTTGCTTTATGAAGATTAGATGCCCATTTTGCCTTTCCCTGCCCTAGACACTTCAGCATCTATTGTTGGGTAAGAACGGAGCTTGGTGTTGACAGCCATTGTGACTAGGGCATGGTGATCCTCACCCTTGTGAAGTGAGAATCCAATGGAGAAGTGGCATGCAAGTGTGCAGGAAGCTGTTAGTGTGACTATGGCTAGAGTCTGCACAGCATTTGGTGGGTGGGCAGGAGAGGAGGCACGTGAAGAAGAAAGTGGCTAATCTTCCTGAGTGGGGCGAGGAAAGACCATGAGACCCTCTGGTCCTCTTCTGGCTGTCTCAGCTCAACTGCATTACTGAACTTTCAGACTGTGGGACACACCAGACCATAAGACACACCTAGATTTTAGAGGAGGAAAATAGGGGAAAAAATTTTGAAGCAAAAAATGTGGCAAAATATTTAATAACATAAATAACATAGGCCACTGCTCCCTCACGACAGTGAGCCAGGTAAGCTACATTTGGACTATAAGACACACTCCCTTTCCTCCCAAATTTGGCGGGGGGAGTGTATCTTATAGTCCAAAAAATACAGTATATCTTTGGGTCTAATTATTCTCCATTGGTTTTAGGTAATGACAGTGTTCTGGATTTGCTGTAAAATAATCTAGCCAAGAAACGAAACAAAACAAAAAAAACTAATAACAAAACAAAAACAACAATGAAAAAAACATGATTAAAGATGGGTAAGTTTTAGGTAATCCTTGAAACTGGTTGATGGAACTGTAAGAGTTTGTTGCACTTTTTGCTTCACTTTTTTGTATGTTTACAAATTTATGAAAAAGATAGTTAAAAATCCCATCTTCTCTCTGTATTGGTTTTCATTTTTTAAGGTACAACATAGCGTAGTGATGAAGGGCATGGTCTCTGGCAATAGACTGCTTGGGTTTGTATCCTGCCTCTGCTGTTTCCTAGCTCTGTGACTCTGGGCTGGTTATCAGTCTCCCTGTGCCTCTGCTTTTTTATTGTAAAATAATAATATAAACAATAATAAATAAAGTGGAAAAACCACTGTAGGATTGATGAGAACATTAAGTGGAATTAATAAATGCAAAGTGCTTAGAACAGAGCCTTGCACAATAGTAATCATGATGTTTTCATGGCCATTTCCATCCATGGGC
The DNA here is from genome assembly GCA_004027735.1 of Carollia perspicillata. Classification (NCBI taxonomy): domain Eukaryota; kingdom Metazoa; phylum Chordata; class Mammalia; order Chiroptera; family Phyllostomidae; genus Carollia; species Carollia perspicillata. Next base: position 2,917 of record PVKM010026912.1, on the reverse strand, counting down.
CATGTACATGAAGTTCTATGTTGAGAAAGACTTAAAAGCTCAGTTGGAAAAACAGCTGTGAGGGATTAACTGTCTGGCATAGGGTAAGAAAGTGATAGTGATAACACACATCTAAGTCAAGGAGATGACAGCCATTCCATTCCTAAATTTTTATAATCACCTCTCTTATATATGGTAAAGACCTTTCTGAGGGTTGGAGGAAAACACGTATCATTTATGAAATTTTAAGGTAGGAGTTCTGGAAGTCGATCAGTTGATTTTCATGGGAGTCTCTTGCTTTTGAGCTGTAAGCTTGTAGTTGTTTAGATATTTATAAAATATAGGTGAGGATAGTTGTGTTTTGACTTGATCTAAAGGGATCTGCCATGTCATTAGCATGCTATCATTTAAGAGAATATATTCAGTTGGGTTCCCTTTAAATAAAAGATATTTATACAAGGTGACTAATACATACCACATTAATCTAAGCTGATGGCATTTCAAATCTCTGCTCAAAATAGAAACTGAGAGTTGAATCTAACTTTATTTCTGTGCCTTTCTAATGCCTGTAGGAAAAAATGGGAGCATTTGATTTTGTAGTACATAAAGGGCTTCATATAGCTTCCTGTTTTGTTAGTCTAATACCATGGTACTAGGCTTTTACTTTGTCAACTATCTCAATCCTACTTGGGTGGGTAGGGCAAAGAGTATAATGAGAACAAAAACCAAAATAAGCTCTGATTCTCGCTGGAAATGAGGAAGTCAAACACATGTCACTGATGAATTTAAATATCTATTTTCCTGGAATCTGTAATTATGTAATTTAAATTATTCTTTATAAGGAAAAAATAGAACCATTTTCACTGAATCATGCTGTGAATTTTTCCAGTTATTTCCGCACATTTAATTCTTGCTTTTACTCCTCTCTTTTACTTCCTTCACACACATTTACAAAAGAGAACACGGTCCTTCTGAGTACTAGTCATTGCCTATAAGTGAAAATGTTTTTATTGCTTAAGTAACACCTAGTTTATCCACCTTGACACAAATATGTGGGTAAAACTGTTAAAAATTACAGTGTCCCTCACCCTCGCCAGATGGCTCAGTTGGTTGGAGCATTGATTCTAAAAGTTTTCAGTTTGATTCCTGGTCAGGGAACACACCTAGATTGTGGCTTCAATTCCCAGTCGTGGTGCTTATAGGAGGCAACCGATCAATGTTTCTCTCTCACACCATTCTCTCTCTTTGTGTTCTTTCTCTCTCTCTCCCTCCTCTCTCCCTCTCCCCTTTCCTCTCTCTCTAAAATCAATAAAAACATATTCTCAAATGAGGATTTAAAAAAACTACAGTATCCCCTTAAAAGTTTTATAAGTGTCAGTTTCTACCATGTTCTAGCTCACTTAAGGTAGTTAATGAAGAATGGATCCTTCAAACTATGGGAAAGTGATTAAGATAAGAAATATGCCATACATGTATGCAAACTATGTATCAAAATCAGAATTTATGGTAATAGAATAATTTAGGGGAAATCGGTTAACCTCATTGGATTCAGATTTTTGTTATAAAGTTGGGACGGTTGAACTAAATGACCACCTTGTGTTCTTAAGCACTGAGATCCTGTGACTTTATTCTATAAAAAATTTAGAACCATTTATGATTCTTAAGTGAATAATTATAAGTATATTTGAAAAAATTAATGTGGTAGTAATGAGCAAAGTCATTTGGAGAAGAGAGACTGATGGTGAGAGATCCTAATTCTGCCAAATTTAGGAAATGCTTCCCTTTTATCCAGACCTTACTTTTGTTATTAATTCCCTGTCATAGGAGATGGAAATTTCAGAATACTGACAGACAGAAAGCAGCTCAAAGATTTTATTGCCCTGCTTTTTCTCATAAAATTCAGAGCTAATAAGATTCTTCAAAATCACCTTCTTGCCCTGCACCTGCCTAATGCTGAGCATCTTGGCTTACTGGTCCAGGACCAGAGCAGAGATTGGAGGTGAAAATAGGAAAGGAGGAGGGAAGAATGTTTTTATACGTTTTGTTACTTTTGGCTTAGCAGAAAATATCCTAGAACAACTTTCATATCACTTGGGACAACAGAGAAAAAAATGTAAAAAGGAAGCAAGCATAACTTCTAGACTCACATTGACTTTTTGACAACAGGACATGTTTGCTTGTCTCTGTGACACACACAAGCTGTCTTGTGGAAAGTTTGGTAAAGTTCCTTGCAGTGCCTTCCTTAAGGTGGAAGACAAGGGTAACACATTGACAGTCCCTTTTGCTTCTGGTGAGAAAGAGAATACATTTCATGGTGATGTCAAAGGGTTCTTTTTCTCCTATAACAGACAGTGATTGGGAAAAGAAGATTCGTGGGAGCCTGAAATAGGGGGTGGCAGTGGGGGTGGGAAGAAAGGACAGATGTGAATGAGTCAAAACTGACAGGTCAAGAGCACATAAGAAGGTGGGTGACTGGAAGGGTAAGGGTGTCACTTTCAAAACTGTGGGTTCAGGAGGAAGAGTGCATTGGAAAGGCTCTAGTCGTGTTGTTTGCAGAAAAGCATCCATAGAAATACATCCAGCAGATTTATAGAAATGCTGGACTGAAATAAATTAGAGCAGCCATGGAAAAATAAATGTCTGGAACCATGGCTGAAAACTAGGGAAGTGTAGATAGGATAAGATTGGAAGAGTGATGTCCACTGATTCTGCAGGGCATGTCTACCTAGGTCTGGAGTGGAGACCATGAAAACAGAGAAGGTGCGGTCAGCGAGGAGGGCAGAGCATCTGGAACACCTAGGGAGTGGTGTGATTACAGGAAAGAAGATGGTCAGTCCATGCTCCCTGTCCTGCAGAGGCTGAGAGGGTCCAATATTGAGAATAACAGGTCTGCAAATTTAGTGATTAGGAGGTCACTGTTAGCTCTGAAGTTAGCTTA
>PVKM010026911.1:0-19076 GCA_004027735.1 Carollia perspicillata | reverse complement strand
ATGATCTCCATTTCTGTGGCTCTGTTCCTGTTCTAGCTGTTTGCTTAGTTTATTTTTGTTTTCATTTTAGGTGTGGTTGTCAATAATTGTCAGCTTGCTGTCATTTTACTATACATGTTTTTTTGTCTTCTTTTTCTTAGATAAGTCCCTTTAACATTTCATAAAATAAGGGCTTGGTGATGATGAACTCCTTGAACTTGACCTTATCTGAGAAGCACTTTATCTGCCCTTTCATTCTAAATGAAAGCTTTGCTGGATAGAGCAATCTTGGATGTAGGTCCTTGCCTTTCATGACTTGGAATACTTCTTTCCAGCCCCTTCTTGCCTGCAAAGTTTCTTTTGAGAAATCAGCTGACAGTCTGATGGGAATGCCTATGTAGGTGACTGTCTCCTTATCTCTTGATGCTTCTAGGATTCTTTCCATCATTTTAATCTTGGCTAATGTAATTATGGTGTGCCTTGGTGTGTTCCTCCTTGGGTCCACCTTCTTTGGGACTCTCTGAGCTTCCTGGACTTCCTGAAAGTCTATTTCCTTTGCCCTTTGCCAAAGTGGGGACGTTCTCCTCTATTATTTGTTCAAATACGTTTTCCATTTGTTGCTCTTCCTCTTCCCCTTCTGGTACCCCTACAATTTGGATGTTGGAATGTTTAAAGATGTCCTGGAGGTTCCTAAGCCTCTCCTTATTTTTTTGAATTTTTGTTTCTTCATTCTTTTCTGTTTGGTTGTTTCTTTCTTCCTTCTGATCCACTCCATTGATTTGAGTCCCAGTTTTCTTCCCATCACTATTGGTTCCCTGTGCATTTTCCTTCACTTCATTTAGCATAGCCTTTATTTTTTAATCTAATTTGTGAGCAAAATCAACCAATTCTGTGAGCATCCTGATCACCAGTGCTTTGAACTGTGTATCTGATAGGCTGGCTGTCTCTTGGGCACTTAGTTGTATTTGCTCTGGAGCTTTGATCTATTCTTTCATTTGGGCCATTTTTTTTTGTCTTGATGTGCCTGTTATGTATGAGGGGTGAAGCCTTAGGTGTTCACCAGGGCGGGGCGACCCAGTTGCTGGGTTGTGACACTATATGTGGGGGCAGGGTCTGAGAGGGAACAATGGTGCTTGCTCCACTCTCTCTTGGATTTCAGCCCCTTCTGCCACTTCCCCCAGCAAACTGGGCCCTTCTGGTGCTGATTCCTGTGTGGGTGGCCTTGTGTAGGTTCTAGGACCCTGTGGATATCTCCAACAAACTCTCCTGTGAGGCTCCTGAACCCCCACAAGTATTTTTAGTGGATGTTTTGAGGCTTTATTTCCCCAAGCTGGGACCCTGGGTTGTGCAGTCTTTCTCGCCCCCCAATTTCGCCTGGTTTATCTGCACGCAAATGTGGGACCTCCTGGTCAGCCAGCCGCCTTGCGTGCTGTGCCCTGCTTCACAGTCGCTGCCTTGCTGGGTCTACCCATTGCCACCCCGTGCCCAGGGTCCACCCACTTCTGCCTTGTGCACCTGGGGTTTGTCAGCTGCTACCTAGTGCACCTGGTGCCACCACTTTTTTGCTGCAATCCCTCTCCGCCTGGCTGCCCAACTCTGCCCCTCCTATTGTCTAAAATAGACAATAGAATGTGTCTATTTTAACTCCTTGGTTGTTCAGAATAGGTAAATCCATAGAAATGGAAAGCAGACTTCCATACAGTGCAATTTTCTGTCAGTTCTGGTTGTTGTTTTGTTTCTAAATTGTTGTTGTCTTTATTTTGGTTGTGTGAGGAGGCACAGTATGTCTACCTACACCTCCATCTTGGCCAGATAAACTAGTAACCTTGAAGACTATGTAAAACATAAGAAAGTATTTATAATTAGATGTGGATTTATTCTAAAAAGCAGAACAATTAAATTTTACAGTATTATAGTTATAGTAAGAAAAAGTAAATAATAAAGAGAATCCATATGTTTGGGTCGTGGGATTTCATAAATGATTTTCCATAGCTTTCCTTTATCAGTATGGCATTTAAAAAACAACAAATAAAAGGTATAAAATAGAAACAATGAGGGGGTTGAATGATCAGTGATTCATAATGGGGTAGATTCAGAATTAAAAATACTTATACCTGGGTCCCACCTTGTGAAAATTCTGAGATGGATGTGCACCTATATATTTAAAAATACACCACAGACACACACAAACACACAGGGGATTGTGATGCATGTTGGTCAGCAAATTCTCAGCATAAAGCTCCATAAATCTATGGGGAATAGGGAGCTATAGCAGTGACAAGCTTGGCATCACTTATGAGGCAATGTCGGTAACAGAAACCAAACTCTTTAGTTGTGTTCCTGGCCAGCCGGTGTCGCTGTCATTAGAGCCACTGCCCTCTGAGGAGGACTGCTCTACAAGGCGGAAGGCCTCCAGGAACTCATTGATGTCGATGTGGCCATCCTTGTTGAAGTCAATGCTCCGGGCAAGGTCACAGACACAGTCATCTGTGATGTCAATCTTCATATGAGAGCTGAACAGCTTCCAAGTCTGCCTGAACTCGTCCAGTGAGATGAACCCTTATTGGAGAGGGGAAGTCGCTTCAGTTAGTCAGTCTACATTTCAATGGCCATTTCCTCTCACATTCTTACAAGAACACCTGCTCCCTGCTGTTAAACAGACAAAGACAACCAAAGCCTAGTATCTAATTTAAACCCCAGGGAAATGGCGCAAACTACTAAATCAACAGTGGTTCTTAGCTGGAAGCAATTTTGCTCTCCTCCCTCTAGAGACATTTGGCAATGTCTAGAGACATTTTTGATTGACATGACTGGGGCAAGAGGGGTGTTACTGGCATTGAATAGGTAAAGGCTAAGGATGCTACTAAGCATCCTAGAATACATAGGATACACCTCAAAACAAAGAATTATTCAGACAAAAATGTCAATAGTACCACTGCTGAGAAACCCTGCATTAAATCATCCCAAAGATATATGAATTTATTCTGCTTATAAAAGCCCTTGGCCCATGGTCAGTTGATTTTTTACAAGTGTTCCAAGACTATTCAATGATCCAGCAACTCTATGCCTAGGAATATATCCTAAGAGAATTGAAAATATGTTCACGCGAAAACATGAACATGAATGTTCATAGCAGCATCATTCATAATAGCTGTAGCAGAAACAATTCAAATGTCTGTCAACCAATGAATGGGTAAATAAAATGTGGTATATCCATGCAATGGGCTATTATCCACTGTACAAATAATAAAGAAATGACACATGCTAAAACATGGATGACTCTTGAAAACATTATAAGTGAAAGAAACAAGCCAGGTACCAAAGGCCATATATTGTATGGATCCATTTATATAAAATGTTCAGAATAGGTAAATCCATAGAAATGGAAAGCAGATTAATTGTGGCCAGGGGCTGGCGGAGAAGGAACAGGGAGTGGGAGTGACTGCTACTGGATGTGAGTTTCTTTTTAGGTGATGAATATGTTCTAAAATTAGATAGCAGTGATAGTCACACATACTTGTGAATATAATAAGAAACCACTGACCTGAACATTTTTTAAATAAAGATTTTGTTATTTATTTATTTTTAGAGAGAGGGGGAGGGAAGGAGAAACAGGGGGAGAGAAACATCAATGTGTGGTTGCTTCTCATGCCCCCTACTGAGGAGCTGGCCCACAACCCAGGCAAGTGCCCTGACTGGGAATTGAGCTGGCAACTCTCGGGTTCTCAGGCCAGTGCTCAATCCACTGAGCCACACCAGCCAGGGCCAACCTGAACATTTTAAATGGGTAAATTATACGGTATGTGATTTATATGTTTAAAAAATACAAGAGAAATAATATTGAAAAAGGCCTTTGGACCTTTAGGGAAACAGGGTGATGGCATAAGGGACCTCCCCGTAAATTTTTTGGTAGCCGCCTGTGAATGTATAAGTATTTCAAAGTGAAAAGGTTTTTAAAAACACTTTGGGAGTGAGATCGCAAAGGGCCTTTCTGTTCCAGGTACTCTCCATCACTTTGTGGCTGTTAGAACTGTAAGGGCTATCACAGCTATTAATAATCATTCTTGCCAAAAGAAGTCCTTAGTCAGTTGGTCTCCACTCTTCTCTTCAAAGCCTCTTAGGCATAAACTGCTGGCATTGTTGAAGAACTTTTCTAGTTTCTGCCATTTATAAGCATTGTCACTCCTGACTTGGCTCCCCAGTGCTTGAGCAGAGAGCTAAATAATGAGGGAGGAGGCCAGAGGGTGGGAGGCAAAATACTTGCTATGTGTCGGGAGTGGTAGGACAATGGGTGCCTTTACCTGAGTGATCGCTGTCTATGATCCGAAAAATGGTCTCCAGGTTGGATCGGTTTCGATATAGTGTTTCCAACAAACTTGACTGGATGTTCTGTAAGAAAAAACTCATTTTCCTTCTCCATCACCTTTAGCTTGTCCTACTATATGATCAACACACCATCAATCCTGACAATAAAACACTCTTGAAAAATCCGAAGATGTTTTATCATCTCCTCATCCTTGATCCCCTTCAGCCTACCAAATAATCGGATGGTTAAAGTGTACGTAGCCCATGATAAAAATGTTCTAAAACTGACCATGGTGATGGCCGCAGATATCTGCAAATATACTTAAAACCATTCAACTGTTTACTTCAAATGGAAGTATTGTATAGAATGTGAATTATATTGTAATAAAGCTATTTTTAAAAATATCATGCCCAAGGCTTCACATATATTACACATTCAATAAGTATTTATTGAATAAATATTTTTTTTAATGGAGAAAGCAACATGAAGCCCTAGAAGTCAGACCTGGCTTTGAGTCTCAGTTCTATAACTTAGAAACTCTATGACCTGAGGCAGGTGACTCAGCCTCTGTAATCAGTGTCCTCATGGATACAATGGGGTGGATACTGCTATCTCTTGGGGTGATTTTAAGAATAAACTGAATCAACACACGTAAATCCCTTAATGTAAAGTCTGATGCATGGAAACTCAACAAATAGTTGTTCCCTTTTCTCATTCATCTTCCTTTTCAGGTTCTTGTTATTTGGTTGTTTCGGATTCAAAGTTCCCCATAAGAGGCTTTGTGGTCCACAATATGCCCTCGCCCATCATTTTCTCACCATTACCTTGAAGCTTGGTTGTTCTTTGGCCAAGTCTTCCAGCCAGGACTTGTACTCCAACATGTTTCCTGCTGAGCTGTTGACCAGCTGTGGCCTCAGCACCCGCCATGGCAGCCCCAGGCGCAGCACCGACTCCACAGCTGCTGCCCACTCGCCCAGGGGGACTAAACCTACAGGAAGGAGCAAACTTGCTGACTTGTCACCTACAAGTCCAGTTTCCTGCCCAACACTGCATACCTTTTATCCTGACATTCTTCTTACTATCTGGAGGTAATAGAAATAATGGGCGCTGTCACTATTCTTGTTGGGCAAGGCAGATAAAGTGCATTTGGAAAATAGAGTTGCCAGATAAAATACAGGATGTTCAGTTAAATCTGAATTTCAGACAGACCATGAGGTACAAGTAGATCCCAAATATTGCATGGAACATACTTGCATTTAAAAATTATTTGTTATCTGTCTATAATTCAACTTTAATTAGGCATCCTCTTTTTATTTGCTAAATATGGCAATAGTATGGAAAGCCACACAAGACTTATAAATAACAGTATAAAACATTATACATATACAGCATCAGTTGTTTGTACAGGAAAAGATACTGCTATGACTATATGATAGTTATTGCTGTCTTATAATATGGGTACACATAGCCAATGTTCATTACACATTCCACTGAGCTGAGAAAAAACAAAATTTTTAGCTTGATTATTAGAACATGGAACAGATAAATATTGGATTGGCCAAAAAGTTTTTTTTTTGCTTAAGATGGCTCTAATAATGCTTAGTTGTCTTTAACTTCATTCAAAACAATTTTGTTAGACTGCATTGTGACAGCTATCAGATCAGCATGTATTTTTTAAAAATCACCAAATTGGTGAATTTTTGTGTAGCCATTTATATTGAAGACAGAAGAAAATAAGCAGCATTTTTGGGATATTATGTTTTATTATTTCAAGAAAGGTTAAAAATACAACTGATATGCAAAAGAAGATTTGCGCAATGTATAGAGAAGATGCTGTGACTGATCGAATGTGTCAGAAGTGGTTCGTGAAGTTTTGTGAAGACTTCCCACTGAATGATGTTTCCCAGGCAGGCAGACCAGTTGAAGTTGGTAATAATCAAATCGAGACATTAACTGAGAACAATCAATGTTCTACCATGTAGGAGATAGCTGAGCTGACATACTCAAAATATCCAAATCAATGATGTTATTGGTAAAAATGAAAAATGTGTCTTATATTTTATGGAAAAACTAAACAGATTTTTTTGGCCAACAAAATACACATTTAACAACAACAAGAAGCCAAATTACTGATATTTTTCTTGGATGCATTCTTGCAACCTGCTCCACCTGTTGTTGTTGTTTTTTAAGTCCTCACCTGAGGATGTGTTTTTACTGATTTTAGAGAGAAAGGGGGAGAGAGACACACACACATCAGTGTGAGATATACATCTACTGGTTGCCTCCCGCATGTGCCCTAACTGGGGATCTAACCCCCAGCCTAGCTGTGTGCCCTGACCAGGAACCAAACCTATAAACTTTTTGGTGTTCGGGATGACACTCCAACCAACCGAACCACCTGGCAGGGCCACCTGTTGCTTTTGCTAAGTTCTGACATTGTCACACTTCCCTTGACTCCATTTCTTTTCACTGTCTTCATCTATATTCAGCCAAGTTCACATTCTGCTAAGAGCATGGACTTTGTAAATTTAGAAAAGATAACTGGGACACTAAGTTGAATAAAATGGAGGAAGTCGTCAAAGAGGTCTTTGGGCCATCTGTTCACTCAACAAATATTTATTTGCTAACTACTGCGAAACAAATATTTCCTTGGCCAGCTTCCCTTATGAATATTTTACTTGGTTAGTCTTACCAGCTTTATCTTTATCATGCTTCTTAAATTCATCAAGAAGAGCTGAGGAATGAGCAAATAACTTGTTTCGCAGAGCTCTTAGAGCTGACTCCTCTACTCGGCTAATCCTGGGACACAAGAAAAAAAAGGAACTTTTAAAAAAATTACCATAGAAGAAAAAGTCCTAGGTTTTTACTACATTTCACCTCTCTCTTAATATCTCAAACCACCAAGGGCCCAGTTTTTGAGGGAAGAGCTCTACCTCCTATTTCTCCCCACTGCTCCCCGCTGTTTCCCTACTGTGCGCGAATAGGATCAGTCTGTGGAATGCTGTCGTTCCCAGCATAGAATAGCGGTTAGAACGGACACTCTGGAGAAAGGCCACCCTTATGGTAAAGTTATGTAACTGTGCTCTACCTCCGTTAGGCCCTCTGCAAATCGGGATAAAAATGGTACCTACCCCTTCTTTGGTCCCCCCAGAACAGTATCTGTTAGTAGCTTTCCTTCTGGGGACACCTTGATGGGAGGCATGGTTGTTGGTGAGTGAGTTCTAAAATACAACTGCCTGGGTCAAGGACAACTTTCATTGCTTATTAGCTGTGTGACCATGGGCCAGCTGATTTCACCTCTGTTCCTTAATGACCTCATCTATAAAACTGAACGTTATTGACACGATGTATTTCATACATTCATTATGAGACATAAATTCTTTATAATAACATCTAATGTGTGGTATGTTCCAACAAAGATTACAATCCAGGACCATTACAACAGAAGCCATTTAAGTAATCTTATATATCACCTTCCCAGGAGAGAGGGCCATCATTAACTAATGTGTACTCGGAAACCCATCTGCCCCATCCGGACAGTGAAAGAACCTTTGTCAGGTGGGGTCCAGGGGTAGCACAAACTCTTCAAGGATGAGAGAGAACAGAAAAGTGGCCCTGGAAAGAGTTGGTGGCCTGGTCTATGGACTTCACTCAAGATGCACCCACTGAGAATAATTTCAATAAAAGCAAAATTTCCGGAAGCACATGTGTTCCTTCCATGCATGAGGGGTGGGCAGAGACTTCAGAGTGTATGGAGAAGGAAGACACCCCTGTCCAAAATATCTATTATAGGTTGACCTTACTGCTGACAGAGGTCAATCCTGAATTCTCACTTAGAATTTAGCTAAATGTAAGAACATCTGACACTTCAAAGAGTCTCTATACACTATAATTCCCTTTTTCTGAAAATCATTTGTTGGAAAGTCTTGCCTTTGCCTCATGGTCAGCCTGTGGGTTGCCTTGTTAGCTTGATACTGCACGATGTGTGGGCATAGGGCCGGCCCTAGCTTGACGTAGGCCCCTCTGTTACTGCCAACCTCATAGTAGTTGGAGGCAGAAAAGATGGTGAGCACCTAAAACAGGAGAGAAGAGAGACAGACATTCGGGTTCATGGAAAAATTCATTGCCCTCAGTCCTAGAGGGCCCAACCCAATTTCAGGGATTGCCATTTCTCCTAGACCTTGCCTACGGGTCATTTTTTTTTTAAGTCATTAAAGCTAGTAGGTCAGGAGTTGTGAGTCAAGTAATGAAAACTTGATTTCTTATAGAACATCAACAACATATTTTCTTCACATTTTTGTCCCAACTGAAAATAGCAGAGGTCATAAAAAAAAAATTCACTGATTCGACTCAGAGGCAAACCAGTTCCAACAATGGGGATGGCCATTACAACCAGCAGGCACATCAGGTATTGGCTGGTGTGAGGCCTCAAAGCAGGTTCCTACGGCGCTCTGCCCCTGAGATGCTCGCTGAGAAATGTTTCCATTGCTAGTACATTGGGAAATGCTAGTCGCTGAATCTTTTCTTGGAGATTCACTATGAATATAGGAAACAAAGTGTTCCCAGAAGTCCTGCAATAAAGAAACTACATAAGCATTTAACCAAACATTTCTTACACTACTGGATCTCAAACTTTTTTTTCGCATGGAAGCCTATTATTTTCCTGTAGAGTTAGTATTCCTGGGAATATGCTCACTTTACTGGCACTAGGCTCAGCAAACACAGTAGGATTTAGAGATGTGCAAAGATTAGTCAGGACATTAATTAGGCTCCTGAGGGGACAAACTATCCAGAATCCCCACCTGGGGCGCAGTGCTAAAATCCTGTTACCCTGGAGTGTTTTTTGAGATATGTGACAGTGAGCAGTGTCACCAAAACAATAGAGATATGGCTGGGAAAACACCAGGACACATGTCCACCCATGAAATGGGAGCATACTTCCCCTTACTTTCCTCTCAGAGTATTGGTGAGCGGTGGCCTCAATCAAATCGTGAGTTTTAAAGAGACTAGTGATTCCACTGCTAGAAATATATTCTAAGAATCCTGAAACACCACTTCAAAAGAACTTATGCACCCCTATGTTCATAGCAGCACTATTTCAATAGCCAAGTGCTGGAAACAGCCTAAGTGCCCATCAGTAAATGAATGGATCAAAAAACTGTGGTACATTTACATGATGGAATACTACACAGCAAAAGGAAAGAAGGAGCTCCTACTTTTTGCAACAGCATGGTTAGAACTAGAGAGTATTATGCTAAGTGAAATGAGCTAGTCAGTGAAAGACAAATACCATATACCTCTCACTTGTAAGAGGAATTTAATGAATAAAATAAACTAACAAGTAAAACAGAAACAGAGACATGGAAACATGAAATAGATTGACAGCTGCCAGAGGGGAGGGGAAGGAGAATATCGATGGAAAGAAGGGGAAGGGACCAGTCAAATAACATGTATGAATGACCCATGTACACGGACAACAGTGTGGGGATTGACCATGGGGGCAGAGTGTGGGCTGGGCAAAGGGGCAAAAAGTGGGATAAGTGTAATAGAATACATAATAATAATAAAATCAAAAGGCTATTAAATTCAAGGATAAAAGACTGTAAAGGACCTAGTTATTTTGAGTAAGTGGATAACAAATACAAGGCACAGCTGACTGTGAAAAAAGCCATCGCCCATCCAAGCCCAGGGAAGCAATGGGGAACACGCTTGTGATACAGCACGGCGTCCACCCACCTTGCGGCCATGGCAGAATTCATAGCCTTCAGGTTTGCACTCATGTGAGCGGATCAGGAATTGCAGGTTGTATTTCTTCAACAACTGTTTTGTCACATTTGGCCCAAAATAACAGCCTCCTCCTCGAACAGTGTTGGCCTTGCAGCCCTCCTGAGCCATGGGATCACTCCACAGTATATCTACAACCTGGAAAGAACAAGAGATGGTGTCTTCCCTAAAATCTAGACCCATATTCATCGAGAGTCATTTCTGTGAAAGGAGGAGGAAGAAGAAGAAGAAGAGGACCGAGCAGGAGGAGCAGGAGAAGAAGAAGAAATACCGGACTAGAGATAAGTGAATAAATTTTCATGCAATCAATATTTGACACATAGCTTCTGGACCTCTGTGATTCCCAAATTTTTTATTACAAAATGAGTCCATGTATGTGCATATTGTTTGACAAGTACATACCCACTTTCTTGAAAATAAATCTTATTTGGAAACTCAGTACATAGATTAAAACAGGAGCTGCTCTGACAGAAGCTTTGGTCTTGGCCAGTACCCCGCCATCAGTCAGCACCAGTACTCCAGGCTCCTGGACACTTGGCCCAAAGAGAAGGCAGGTGTCCTGGGGCCAACAAGGGCATCTCTCATGCAGCACCTACAGGGCCAGATGTGGTCCTGGGAAAGCACAGTAGGACATTTTATTTCTTAAAGTAATTTCAGAATTTTTGAAGGAATTTGCAGAGGAGCTGAGCAATTTTTCTAGCAATTCAGATTCTTATCTAATCTGTTGTTACTGCTCAGGAAAACACTGACTGCCAGTCTTACCCAATTCATACGAAATAATTGGGTGCATTTTGGTTGATGACACCTAATACTTTCTTAAATGTACTTTAAAGGGGGAAATGCATTTATTGTATAAATATTAGTACATTATTATTAAGTCATGTTTTGCAAAACAAGAGACTTGTGTTTTTAAAAATTGATTCTGAGCTGATATTGAAGGCCATGTCGATAACTCAGGGAGAATGTAACTGAAACTCACCATCTCTTTCTCTGAGGAGTTAGCTAAAACTGCACCTCTTTCTTAACGCCCTCCATCCAGTCACTCAGCAAGGTCTAGTAACGTGAGCCCCCAAACAATTCTGAATTCTTTCCTTTTTGTTATTGGATGAACCACTAAAAATGGATATTTTTATAGGTCAAAACAGTTGAATACCAGCATGTTCACATAATTCTATTAACACTACTACACAAGACCACCATCTTCATCCCCTTTGGATTACAATAGGAGGTGGTTTTTTTTTCAAGATTTTATTTATTTATTTTTAGAGAGAAGAGAAAGAAGGGAGAAAGAGAGGGAGTGAAACATTGACGTGTGAGAGATACATCAATAGGTTGCCTCTCACACACCCCCAACTAGGGACTCAGCCTGAAACCCAGACATGTGCCCTGACCAGGAATCAAACCAGCAACCTTTTGGTTTGTAGGCCAATACTCAATCCACTGAGTCCTACCAGCCAGGGCTGGATTACAATAGGGGTCTCCCTGCCACAGTCTTGCCCTAGTGAAATGTGCCTTTGTTTGGCTGCCAGAGTCAGCTGCAGGTCCACCTTAGAGATATTGCATGTTGGTTCTAGACCACTGCAATAAAGTGAGCTGTAATCTTTTTGCTGATGAAGGGTTTTGCCTTTGATTGGTTAAAAAAAAAAAGCGACAGCCATAGGACACAACAAAGTGCAGTGCAACAAAACGAGGTGTGCCTTTGGCAGGCACCTTGAATACCCCCTCAGTATCTATTCGTGTTCCACGCTAACAAAACTCTGGGTGTCTGGGTGGCAATGTGTCGAGCTAAGTACTTGATTTTCCAGGCTGCCTTGCAGCTAGGAGTAGCCATGTGACACAGTTCTGGAGATTTTGGGAAAGCCTTTGATTGCCTGAAACACGGGACAGAAGCTGCTGACACAGCCCTTTCCCCTTTGAGCTACAGCAGCCACCTTTCTGACATGTTAAAAAACAAATGAACAAAAAAAAAAACCATATACTAGCATCCAAGAAATCGTGGCTTATCTTTTACCCCAGTGATGCCAGGTTACTAAACCAAGCTTACTCCAGCAATAGAGCCTACCTGCGACATCTTCCCATCCTTCCTAAAACTCTAAAATATGTGAATCATTACGCAAATTCTAACATCTTTGGGGGATGTTCTAACTCCAGGGATAGAGAAAGAGGGGCAAAAAAAAATCTTGAATTTACATGGAAAGATGAGATTTGATCTGTTTTTTTAAATCCTTGGTCCCTCCTGACCGCAGCCAAATTCCAAGGAGCAGCACCTGGCCACACCCACCTGCCGCCACTCCTCCTCAGTAGGCTCCCGCAGCTCCCCTGCTTCAGAGTGGGCTTCTGCCCTGCTGAGCCAGGGCTCCTCCTTCTCCTGGATCACCGGGAAGCCGGCTTGCTGCCGGCACCTCTCCAGCTCCAGGTCCACGGAGCGCCTCGCCTGCCGGGAGAACCATCTGGGGTCCAGGGGGCCACTGCAGGGGACGCTGCAGGAGCGTCCAGCTTTGTGGGTCTGGTGGGAGCTGGGGCGAAGGGGCGAAGAGGGGAGAGAGCGGCTCTGGGGGAGAAACCACGGGGAGGGTCTCCCTGCAGAGCTCGTCTGCTTGGCTTTTCCCTTCTCCTCCATCTGCTTCTCGTTCTCTTTTCTTGTTTTGTACCTCAAGGTGGAAACAATCTACAAATGCCCAGAAAACACACAGATGGTGAGTGAAGCCAGAGGTCCTTTTCGAGAAGCGCGTTGGCGTCATGCCTGCGCTCCTCGCACTGGGGCCCACAGAACAGCGCTGGGGGTGAGCGGTTGTTCTGGCTCCGGACAAAACAGGCACCGAACTTGAGAGTGAGCCTTCAGACATTCTCATAGCCATCTGATGGGGCTATGAAATCCAAACACGTGATCAGTGGGCTTATACTTTTGTTTGAATGTAATTTTTCTGGTAATTCATATATCTATAAGAATAATGTATGCTGTATTTTATGAGAGTATTACTCTTTGACAAATAGGAAATTTATAAAACCTGGTCCTTCACCACAGATAATTCGATAAATGCTAACCTGTGTCGTGATTTCTCTCTGGGAGCCTAGTGACTTTAAGACAAAAATGAGAAAGGGCACCCCTCTGTGAGGAAGATGAGTGCTTGTCGACTTCTCTGCTGTTTTTCAGATGCTAAAAGCAGAGAAGATGCAGCTTATGGCTGAGAACTGGTGGGAGAGGAGAAACCCGACGCTAGCTGTGGGATCGCCTTTGCAGGTTGTCCTGTTACGGAAGGACAGGGGAGGGGAAGGGATCACCTGTTTTCAGCCTAAGTGGGAAGAAGGACTGAGTACAGTCCCTTTCACTGACCCAGAGCTATCACGGTGCTGTGACCAGGCTGAGAACATAGAGGACACACGCAGAAAGAATTCCTATCACAGGAAGGGGAGGGGTCAGGCCACAGAGCAGAGCTGTGGCATCGGGCAGCCATTCCTGGCAGGCCTGGGTGCCACAGTGAAAACTGAGGGACGGGGCTTCCACGAGGATATCAGTGACAAAGGTCTGGTTCACCGCGGGATCTCTGTGCAAGCGCATCATCAAAGAACAGGAACCTTCTGCAAATAGACATAAGGGCTGTGATAGCAGAAAGCCATGTCCCGGTGTGGACTGGCTTAGGGCAAGAACAAAGAAGGACACTCAGAGAGGGTCAGCAGACCCCGAATGATGTTCGAAGAGGAATCCAGATCAAAGAGAGTAGAACAGAGGCTTTTCTCTAACATTGGACAAGAGTGAGTTGTTTCCTGGGCAGTTCCAGCCCTGGGCCCAGAGAGTGAGAGGCCACAAGACGTGAACAGACTCATAACCACCTCTTGCTCTTCTCGTTGCCGACTCACAGGGAGGGGCAGACTGTTAGTCCCACCCCTTCCACCCACAGGTCTGCTCGAAGATACATCCCTGGCTTTGATTCTTAAGGAGAATGTCACTGTTCATATACAGAGAGCCCTTTCCAAATAGGGGCTGTTTGGGGCACTTCACATGAATTAATTGATGAACCTTGTGGCCACCGCTATGAATTAGCATCCTCATTTATAGCTTTACATAAATTAATTGGTCAGCCCTCACACCCCTATGAGATGGCATCCTTATTTATAGTAGAGAGAAGACGACTGAGGCACAGAGATGCCAGGACTGTACCAGGACTGAATGCAGATCACTGACCCCAGAGCCCAGTTTTCCTTGTGCTTTCCTCCCACATGGCCCCGGAATCTGCACAGACCACTACATCCCCTTCCCCAGGGCTTTGCCAACCAGCTGTTGGGGAGTTGGCTTTCTGCTAAACTACAGAAAATACACTGTTCTCTAGTATTGTTTCCCAAAGTTCCCGCTTCTCCTGTGTTTACATAATGAAATGGGATTCTTCCCATGAGATACTCTGCTCTGTTGTGACTCGCTGTCTCTCCCTGGAAGCAGCTGACTAGAAATGTCTAAACCGAAAAAAAGGAAGTGCCACACAACCTGCGGAATAGGCAAAGGAAATACTAAGAGCTGGTTCCACACCACACCTGGGGCCCTCCCTCTCTGTCAAGAACGTGAACGGGTTGAGATTGTGGAGACCTTGAAAGGGGATTTTATGAGGAGCTTTGGAGGGCGCTATTGAAAATGTTGCAGGCCTCCCCTCTTCCACCTCTGCTCAAGGGTTCAGAGGTCTGGCTCCCAATGGGATCTCTGTGCCAGTGTGGAGTCAAAGAACAGGAACCTTCTGCAAACAGACCTAAGGGCTGTGACACCAGGAAGCAGACATTTAGGTTGACAGTGAAACTGGGCATTTTGGTAAAATTTGCACGATGTCATTATCCACCCAGTACCTTGTGCCTGTCTAGTTTAGACAGAAGCTGTAGGTCAGTCGTGTCTGACACCCCACCATGGAGAATCAGGACTTTCTCATCAACCAGAGTGGCCAGGGGAAGCCAACAGAAAACATCTTGCAGCACTTTTAGTATTTTCTTGCCATGCATCTAAAAAATGATATGAACAAGATACTAAGTTTCAAATAACTCACTCAACTTTTCCAAACTCAGAGACACTTTGGCTTTTAGAGGCAGCGCACCTTGTATTTATGCATTACTTCCTTGGTGAAGCCATATCTAGATTTAGAAGGAAAAATAGATAATGAATTTAGAGACAACAGTCATGGCACAACTGTAGTTTTATAAAATGCGTATTCTACATACATGTACTTAACTATACAGAAAAGAGGCTAATTGTCAACATGTTTACAATTGTAACATTTTCTCTGGGTAGACAAATTATTGTATATTTTAATTTTCTTCTTTTTGCTTATCCATATTTCTTACTTTTTCTATAGTTAACCTTTACTGTTTATATGATAAAGAGTATGTATATGTAAAAAAAATGAACGGTCTTATTAGAATAGTAGAATAATCTGTAAACTTTTAAAAAATCTTTAAAAAGTCATATGTCATGTATTTTACTTTATAAAATTGAAAAACTACTTTTAAAAAGCATCTAACAAATAAGCTCCGACAAAGTAACTTTTTACAATTGCAACAAGTAAATACCAAACACCCAAGCATGTTCTGGTTTGTACCGTAAATTCACCAGGTAGTCCTCATGGTTTCCTCGGTTAAGATGGAACTCTTTGGGGTAAACCAACATGAAGGCAAAAAGAACCATCAGGATCTCTACCGAATCCTTGCCTCGATCCACAAAGTCGCCGTTGAACACATAGGCTCGCTCTGGTGATGGGAGGCCATTCTTCCCAACAGGCAGACAAGTCCAAGAAGGGGCAGAGAAGGAGGGGAGTAGGAAATCAGGTTAAGCCGCCCTGTATTTGACTTACATCAGATCTAACACCAGTTCTGAGTCTTCTGGCTTTTCTCCAAATGTGACAGGCCAGTGAAAGATGGAAATAATTTCTATTGGTTTTATGTTTCCTTTCCAGCCAGGCTGAGGTTATGACACTCTCACCAGAATAAATATTTATATAGAGCCAGAGTGTTGTCATGTGGTGTGTGCATAGGGCACTGAACTTGTGATCCAAAGGCCAGTTTTAAGTTCTGGCTGCACATCTTTAATTAACAATAACAAGTGCCATAGATCCCTCAGGATTAAACAAGACAATACATGGCAAAATGCTTTGGGAAATGTAGTATATATATATAAAGTTATATTACATTAATAGAATATTTATATATGTTGTTATATGTTCTACATTTTATAACTCAAAGCAACTATGAAAATAGCTTTTGATTGCTTTGATATTAAATAATTTTGTTTATTTAAAAAAGAAAATCAATTGCTGAATGATGATTCCTTCTGTTTATTAACCTCAGATTTTTTTTAACAGTGTACAAATAGGTAGTAGAATGCAATGCAATGCAATGCTGGCTTTTAGATTATATGTTTGTTACTATGTTGTCTAATATTTTATATATGTATAATACACTGTGTACATTTAATATTTATAAATCCAAGCAATACTTAATAATTTATTTAATAGATAGTGCATTCAAAGTTCTAAATTAAACCTCAGAGCAAGATAGGAATTAAGTTGAACATTCATACCTTATAAAATATAAATATTAAGTCATCCAACTGGCCATGTAAATCTCCTAACACAAGTAAAAAAAGAATATCAGTTTTGCTTGGTTCTTACCATCTGTCCTTATTTTTTACTATAAAAAAGAAAATGCCTAGAAAAAAACTGACAAGATTAAGAAGCTTACAGTTACTCATTTTTCCATCCATAAGATAAAGATAAATATTAATTTCCCTTGTTGCAGGGATAGTTAATATTGAAAGCAGAAAGCACAATACCTTTTCCTGAATGATTATCATAAATAGTAAGCAGTCTGTATTCTTACTGAAGACAAGGTGAGACAGCATTGCAAACCCAGACGAGAATGGGAGAGATTTTGCCCCATCTAATACAGGAAGCTGCAACTCACTTATGGGCCAGCCTTATAAGATTTTTTAAGAGAATTTGGAAATCTGGATTTTAACAGGAAATCCTCTAATTTTCAAATATTGGAAACTACTTTAAAAAATTTAAGACCATTTCAGGACCTATTTGTAGATTCTATGTGGCTTAGAAGTGCCGGTTTATGACGTACCTGATGTACCACAGTCTGCCTTCCCTAAGTTAAAGTGGGGGTGTCAATCTCTAGTGGGTGTTGAAACATCACTGAAAACATAAGGAGATGGAGAAAATTGTCATTTACAGGATTTCTGTCTGGGAGAATATGTGTGGATGGCAGGAATAATTCACTAGGCCTCTGGGCCTGGTCAAGCAATAATAAACTGTTTTAACAAGGGAGGGTCTGGCTATTTGCAGATTTTGTTCTGAATGGAGAGCATAAGTTTGGGGTCAAATATAAAGCGCTTGGGAAAATAAAGTTGAGACTAGGCCCCACAGTCCTTCACTGCACTGCCTCCCCTTTAAGTAACTGTGGAGTGAATTTGCAATTGCTGTCAGTGTGAAGGAGTGAACTTGGCCGACCTGCGTGGCCACTGAGTCTCCCCACAACCCTGCCTTTCCTCCTTCCCCGTCCGGGCAGAGGTTTCTTGTTTGGGTCTAGCACATAAAACCATTTCAGACTGGCTCTTACCACACACTGTGACCTCCTCGCTGTAACAGGTTGAGACCTGGTTGATGTTTGGCAGTTGTACCAGATGTTTTCTGGTTTCGTGCAAAAGATTCAAGACATAGCGAGCATGCAGCTGCTACTAGGAGGAAGAGGAGGGAGGGAGGGGAGAAAACAGCACTGATGTTCCTGAAGGAAGGTGGGCCTTCCCAGTCATCCATGGCCCCAAAAGCGGCCCTAGTAAACTGGCTCCGGGACCCTATGCACAGACCTGTTGTCTTTCACCCATCTCTGCCCTTGCTTCTGCTTTCCACTGTCACCCAAATACCGAACCAATTTCCTCACTCTGCTCTGTGCAAGGCTCTATGTTGTCTTAGCAAAGCATGAGTAAGTATATGCGTGCTGCGTGTACTGCGTGACCCTGGCATCACCGGGAAAACCGCCCTAACACCTCCTGCAGTGAATTAATTCAGATGAAAGAGGGGATGGATTGGAATCTGGCCAGGAGCCAGAATCTGACCATTTCCCACCCCCTCTGCCTCTACCATCAGCGTTTGAAGCCACTATCACCTTTCTCTTGGACTATATCGTAGTAGTCTCTTGACTGTTCTCCCTGCTTCGGCCCTTGATCCCTATACTCTGTTAAGCAAATGGAATGATTAGTTTACAAAGCAAGCCAGATGGTAGCATTTCTGTGTTCAGTGCCTCCCCCTCTCTTTCAGAAAAGTAAAAGTTCTCCTCCTTTCCTCTTGGAGTCCATCTCCCAATACTCTTTCCCTGGCTCCCTCCTCTCCAGCCACAGTGGCCTTCCCAAGGTCCCCGAGCAGTCCAGGCAGGTCCTGCCTCAGGGCCTCCCCATTTGCTCCCTGTGCCTGGAATGCGTTTCCCCGGAGGTCCACATGGCGCACTCCCTCACCGCCTTCCACCTTTGCTCAGAAATTACCTTTTCCTGACACCTTCCCAGGCCACTCTATAAAACTACCATCTCTCCCACCTAGAACTTAGTTTATTCTTTTGCATAGCTCTTACCACTTTCTATAACACACATAATTTACTTGGAGCCTGGTCAAGTATTAATAAATAAACTATTCTAAGAAGGCAGGGTCTGGCTATTTGCAGGAGTTTGTTCTGAATGGAGAGAATGAGAACAAAATTTACTCATTTATCATTATTTATTATCTGTCTGTCTCCCCACCAGAATGCCAGCCCCGTGAAGGCAGGGCTCTGTGCCTGTCTTGCTCACTGCTGTGTCCCCAGTGCTGGGAGCAGTGCTGGCAGGTAGCAGAGCTCAGCAGTTACCTGTGGGATGAATGAACAAAGGGAGATCATGTGATTAGGAGTTCAGTGCACAGGAACTAGTGAGTGATCACAGGGTCTGGCTAAGCAAAGGGGAAGGAGAATTTCCCTAGTGGGCCCATGACACAAACACCCTAGAGCC
>PVKM010026910.1:0-19084 GCA_004027735.1 Carollia perspicillata | reverse complement strand
TAGACCCAGGATTGTACACGCCCAGACCAAGGATCGAACCTGCAACCTAGGCATGTGCCCTGACTGATGGCCAAACCTTCTGTTATGAGATGATGCTCCAGCCAGCTGCACCGCACTATCCAGGGCAATAATGGATTTCTTTTGGGGCCAAAATTACACTGGCCTCTCCTTACAAGAGACGTACCATTCTGTATTCATATGGTAACATTTTTTATCATTTCTCTGTGCCAGGCATTATATGAAGCATTTTCGTACACAATATCTTATTCTTCTCACATCCGTGTGAGAGGTTAACTGGCTTATTTAAGGTGGAGGCAGGATGCAGGGATAGCTGCCTCCAAAATCCACGTGCTTGGAGCTACACCACGCTACTCTTTGCCGTGGTTCCTCACTTTCCCACAGATGGATTGCTCCCTTTACCCAGTTAGCTCTAATCTGCACCTAGGTATACTCCTCAGTCGTGCTACGTGTTAAGATGGCCTGAGTGAGTCTGAAGAGGGAGACCAGCCGTCAGTTCCGGTGAGGTGTCGGAAGCACACAGGGCACCAGCCACAGACGCTCCCAGGCAGCAGGCAGTGTTTATTCGAATCGTGCTGTCCAGAACCTGGCACAGCGTCATGCTTGTGAGAGCCCTTAATGTATCTCATTCAGGGTTGATGGGGATTTGTCTACAAAATACAGGAGGCTTCTTGGAAAGACACATCTCAGGTAGCAACGAGCTTGAGTTATGAAAGTCCTGCCGCCAGGGCGATCTTTCTGGAAGGCAGCCTGACCATGCCGCTGTCTACCCCAGATGTGTTTCACTGAGTCTCTGCTGTGTGTCTAGCACTATAGAGGATAGACAAAAAACATTGCCCCTGCCAACTAGAAAGTCAGTCTTGTCTGAAAGCCATATACTCAAAACATACGTTCAGAGCTGATTTGACCTGTAAAGGTACCATTTAGGCTATGTTTTCTTAGGGAGTGCTCTGGACAGCTCTGGTTCTTCTAGGCTGCACATCTCCCTGTTGAAGCTCAATGGTGAACTTGGATGAAGGCTGCAGGAAGACAGCTTCATGCCAGATACTCTTTGGGATATGACCAAGTGATCCAACCTCTTCTCTGTAATACATAAGGAGGCTCGGCAAGGAAAAAGGACTTAAGTCACAGGAGAGTCCCCGGGTTTCAAGACCCAGCCCAGGGCTCTCTCTGCTGTACAAGGGCCTCGACACTTTACTCTCCACTCTGTTTCAGTCTTCAGACTAAGGCACATTTTTTTCTCCTGTATCTCCTGAGAAACCATAATACTTCTCAGGCTTCTTTTTTCCTCCTAAGGTTGGCCTCTGCTGTTTGGGGTCTGGAATCATTGTTTCTTTTTTGGAGTCAGCCTGGCAAAGATATTAGAAAGGCTAGGTTCCCAAGGAGGCAGAAGAGAGGTGGGAGAATTGCAGGGTTGAATTCTTATAGATCCCTTTGGAGGCAAGACAAGTTTTACAGTCTGGGATATTACTGGCCCCCTAGCCAGGGAGCTCTTTGAGGGCAGAAAACCTGTTTTACTCATCTCAGTATTTCCCATCCCTAACACACAATAGGCTTTCTGTAACCGTTTTGACATTCAGTGTGGTTTAAAATTGTGTTTCTTTGATGAATACATATATAAATTGCATTTTATAGAGATTATACATTGATTTTTTTAAAGCCCTAGAATTAAAACATAAAATTGTTTTTCCTTTTCGAGCAGTGACTACCACATCACCTTGGGATAGAATCATCTCAAAGTCCCGTTAAAAATGAGAGTTCTCAGGCCCTTGCCCCAGAAATTCTGATTGGATAATTGAGTAGGTCTGGGCAGTGCCTGGAATGTGTTTTGTAATAAGGGACCCTGATGATTTTGATGTTTGGCCAAATCTGAGAATCACTGTTCAGACTGTTCAGTTTTCAAACTGTGTTCAATTCCCAGTTTCGCCCTTAAAGACAGACGCGAACATAAGCACTAGGCTTCAGGCCTGGAACCTTCAGACAAAAAAGCGAACAAACAAGCAAATGTGTGCATAGGAATACAGACAGGATATATGTGGAACAAGTGGCCAGTGTACCTGGTGTCAGATTGAGAGGGGCGATGGAGAGAAATGATTTGCAAGCCTAATTAGACCTGCTGCTGGTTCTCAAACCTGCAGCTCTAAGCCTCCTGCTAATTGGCAGTCCCTTAATAGATTAGGACTTGGCATTGGGTTTGCATGTTATTATAAACCACACACAGAAAAACCCAGTGGCTGAGGAACTCCTGCCAAACCCAGGCCTGGGTTTTTGTGAGGCTTTTGAAGTGCACTGGTCTTTCAGTATTTTCTATAGTCAGTGTGCTGAAAGGCATCAAACCATTCCTTTGGATGGGATTTGTGAAGGGCCAGTTTGTTGAATAATTAATTCCCCCAAACCCATTCTGTCAGCTTGATGGACAAGCAGGAGCCCCCATGGCAGTTGTGCTTTCTGGGGTACTTGGAGCGTGATAGGGGAGATGATTTCTCACAGATCCTGAATCCGGCCCCTTCCCTTAGTGCGTTTGGAGGTGGGGCGGGGTGGGGGGTGGGGGCGAAGCATTAGAGTGCCTCTGCTCGGTGCTGGGCTGTTGAACACACCACCTCAGGAAATCCTCGCAGCAGCCCTCCCAGACCGCATGGTCTGTTTCGCCAATGTGGACGCTGAGGTCCTGAGAACTCCCTCATCCAGGGTCGTGCTGCCACAGCCTGGCAGAGAGGGACGGCTGTGGACCTAGATCTGCTAAGTACAAACTGTCACCCAACCAAACCAAACTCGGAAAACCCTTTTTGATTTTCTGGTTGCTCAGTTGATGGTATGGGCAGTGAAAGAGTTTTTTGCAATTTACATTGTGCACAGGAATACCCGTTGGTGTCGTAGGTGATAATAAGTGCAGTAAATGCTCCCCTCCCTCCTCTAACTATATAAATGGGTCCCCTACTCTGAGATGAGGCTACCCTTTACAGAGAGCCACCTTGTGCCGAGGAATGAGAGAAGGGCTGGAGAAAGGGGCTTTGCAAGGGTGCACAAAAGGCCCGTTACGGGCTCCGAAGGTGCGGCAGTATTCCTCAGGGTTTTGAGCAATTGCAGGGGCCCTGCTCTCTCCACTCTTGTCTGCCCATTTAAGTTCCTGTTGGGGACTCTTCCACTTCTTTCCAAGTCCATTTCCACAAAGGGAGAGCTGTAGCGGAGGCCGAGACGTCCATGAAAACCTTCCATTTTTCAGGCAAACATACCAGGCAGTTCTCGTGGCAATACCATGGTGAAGGGTAATAATGTTATTTGGCATGTTGCCCTTTAAAAAAAGTGTGTTGGGGGGTGGTAGTTGGATGGGTGGGAGGATGGGCAGAGAGAACAGTGGGGGCTTTGTAATTTACTGCAATACAGAGGTCAGGTGGGCAGGGTCATGAGAGGGGGAGAGGTGCAGAGAAGGCCTGAACCCCCCCTTGGGCTTCCAGGCCCCCCTATCCCCCTCAGCCTGATTCACACATTTTGGGCCTTTGTAAAGGGGTAGTTGGGGAGTTTTTATGTTTTTTATTTGGGAGAAGGACTCTAGACATTCTGTCCCTTTGAGAGAAGCTGGCTCCTAGCTGCTTTGCAAGGATTAAGGGCCTGGCTTCCAGAATCATTGAAGAAACATCCCAGGAACTACCCTTTTCTCTCAACAGCTGAAAAATGCATCACAGAGCTGTGGCTTCCTGGAGAGTTTGGCAAAAGATCTACCCTCTGGAACAATAGGGTTCCTGTAGCCAGCCACCTAAGAGTTTTACTGCAGCGGGTTCTCCCACGAGGATCTGGATGCCCACCTTTTGTTGTCCCCATCCTGCTGGGGGAAGGGGCGGGGCTGCCGGAGCAAGGGAGGGTGGCCTCAGGACCCATGGATGTCAGTCTGCAGAGCCGGCCAGTTTGAGATGCAACCCTTCTCAGGCCCAGCTGGAGCACCTAGGACCCGGAATGGGCTGGCTGCACAGAGCCGTGCGGAGCCAGCCTCACCCCCGGCCACACCTGCTGTGCGGCTCTGAGACTGTTCCTGATCTTCAGTTCTGCCTGCCCCGCCCTGAGCTGGTGCTCTCTACCTGGAAAGGATTACTGGGGGGAATAAATGAGGCCTGGCTATAAAGAACCTAGAAAAGTATCCGGTTTGCAGCTGTAGCTAATGCTAATTCCCACTTGCCTCCAGCCCACACCACGGTTGTCACTTCTCTGACAGGGCCAAGAGCTGCCAATCATGAACTTAGTTTGTATCGGAAGGTTTGCAGAGTTGGGGATGTCTTCTGCAGTTGTTCTTTATGAATGATCGTCTCTGAACTCCGGAGGGCTCTGCTTGGCCAGTCGACCTTCACAAACTTAAAGTGACATGTTCTCAGTTACTCCAGCCAGGATAGTAGGCAAATCGATGCCCGTCTGCTCTAGGTAGATGCCTTCAGTTTTTTGTGTGGGGTTTTTTTTTTTTTTTAATGCCCTGCCCTCCTTAGAGAAAGGTGAAAACTCCTAACCTTAGAAAGGTCCACAACCTGGCTGGTGTGGCTCAGTGGTTGAGTGCCAGCCTGCGAACCAAAGAAAGGTCCGCAGGATGCCTGGCTGGTAATACACCCGTTTCACTTTGTACCTAAAGAAACAGTCTGAGAGAGCAGCACTGTGATTATATACATATACACTGAGGAATACAACTTATTAGCGGTTATTGTTGCCTACTATTTATTTTTTAAGGTTACCTTGGCAAAAGAAACTTAACAACACTCCCAAACTCACTCGCGTTATCTTATTGATATCAGGCATGTCTTCACCGAACCAAAACCTGGGGCTAAAATGGTATTCCTTTCCAGGAGATTGGCTGCTGACCCAGTGCAGACCACCTGAGCCTGTTCCTCAGTGGGAGAGAGGGTGGCTGGTTTGCTAGAACAGCCACACAAAATAGAATGACCCCGATATATTTATTTGGCATCAGTTTACTTCAGTTTGTAGTAATTCCAGTAATGATTAAATGATTAAAACTCTTTTTCCCAATTAAGAAATTTCTCCTGGATTGAATAACATTTTTAACCGGCGTTTTTTTATTTTTCACATGTTTTCAGCATCTGTGTATTGGGAATCAGATGGGCCCCCTCGAACTACTTTTCTCCTTTTTTCTCAGGGTTAAAAGTTGGGTAGGGGGCGAAGGTGGAACACAGCCGTTTTGTTAACTTTTGGTGAGGGTGGGAACTTTCCAATTCTGGATTTCTTTTCTTTTAGCATGGCTTTAAATACATTATTGCCATTCAAAGATAGCAAGGAATGTTTGAGGCGTATTCATGGGGCTGGTTGGTGAACTGGTCGGTGTTGCATCCCTGCTGGCTGCCAGGTCATGTGCTGATGTCTGTGCTCCTTGAATATTTTAGAAATACCTCTCTGGGTGTTCCTGTCATGTTGCATCATGGGTATTTGTCCCCTGAGTATGCATTCTTTGAGGGCGGAGACCATGTCTTATTAGTTTTTGTAGCCCATAATTCTTTGGGGGAGGAGTTTCCTCATTCAAAGCAGCCTTTTTTCTCCTTCACTTTCTTGCCACCCAGGGCAACGTGTAAAAGTCGGTGGGGCACGGACCAAGCCTCAGATGTCTGGGAAAGAAGTTTGACTTGTACTTTAATCAGGTGTTTTGTAATACCATTCACTCCCTGGATACTTCTAAAGTGAAAATGGAGCCTATAAGGACAGCAGAGAGAGAGGAAATAAACTACAAATTAAAAAGTGATTAGTGAGTGTTTAAGCAGAAGGTCAAAGGGATTATTTTGGACTTCAAACTTTTCGGCTTTCAGGACTTGTATTCGGTTACAAAATTACATCCCTGAATTATTTGTGCAGGTGGCAGCTGTCATAGTTGAAGAAGGTTTCAGTGTTTTACAAAAGGAACATTGACAGGGCTGGGAACGGGGAGTGTGCTCCCGGGGTGAGGGTTGTCTTATCCGCAGCCCACTGGAACGGCTCCAGCCTTGCTCAACTTGAGTGGCAGTGCTTGTCTGAGCTGACGCAGCCATGTCCAGGGTAGTGTAGCCACCTTCTCGAGGAAACCAGTCAAGCCGGTTGATTGGCATCCTGTAAACAGCTGGATGGTACATTTCCAGGACAGGGAGGGTAGAGAGTCACAGTCTTAATACCTACCCTGTGGTGTTTCATCCTCACAGCTTCTCAGAGTGCTTATTGACACCCGGTCTTTACAATTGGGGTTCAGAGAAGTGAAGAAGCCTGCAGAAGATTGCACAGATTAGAAGTGGCAGAACTGGTTTTCAAACTCAGGTCTGAGTTGCTTTGTTGAGATGGGTGCTCTTTTACTCCCCAGGATCACAGCAGATGGGTTAGGGGTGGGCTGACACTGATCCCTTTGCCCCTGGGGCAGCTGGGCAGGGTGGGTTGCTGAATCACTGACCAGTGGCCTCCTCAGCTTACCTGGGGCTGCCCTACGCTTACCTGGGGCTGCCCTACACACTATTTTCTGGTAGTTTCACTACGTGAAAAAGGCCCAGAAACTGACACCTAAGACCATCCAAGTCAGCCACCCATCTGAGACTTGGAGCTGGTGGGGCTCCCCATAAATTATTCCTTGTGGGAAATGTCAGCTCTTCACGAGAATGTATGCTTTGGGGGATGGGGTTAGAAAACCAGGATTGGATGTGTGAGAGAGATGAGATGGGCGGAGTTCAGAATTCAGAGGGGGTGAAAGGGTCCACAAGTCATAGATTGTATTAGGAGCGGAGTCAGATATTCTGAATTTCCGTTCGTTTCCTATACGTTTATTCAATACACATTTGCTGAGCACCTAATAAGTGCCAGAAATTATTGTCTTTGCTGGGGATATAGAGATAAGTAAAATATATGGACCCTTTTCTGAACAGACTCACAACTGGCGAAGGAAACAAACAAGAAAAAATAATTAGAATGCTGGTGTGCAGTGGGTCTCAGTCTTCCCATCTATTAAATGGAGTAAATGACATCTAAGATCTCTTGCAGTTCCAAAACTTCACCAGGATGTTACTGCAGTGTCCCTAACTCAATTCAGAGTAAGATTTGTAAAACCAACAAAGATCTGATGGGCTTTACTTCTTAAGGCATTTCTCTCATTTGGTGTTTACGCTTTAGAGTTCATGAGCTTCTGTCAGAAGGAAGCTGTTTTGTTTTTATTTTAAATAGCTGTTGCCTTAAAAAGTAGAACTCTCAATAACTCTACGCACCACCAGGGGCAGGCTCCTAATCTTTCTTCTTTTTATAACTGAGACCTTGGGCAAGTCACTTACCTTCTGAACTCAGTTTCCCCCACATCTACAATGCAAATATTATTAACTGCCTTGCCGTGGTGACTTGCCACAATCCTTGAATTTGTCAATGAAAATGGGAGGCTCAGTCTTAGGTAAGATTGAGACCTATACATAATATACATAATGGGTACTAGACTTATTGGGTGATCACTCTGTAAGTTATGTAAATGTCTAGTCACTATGCTGTACACCTGTAACTAATATAATATTGTGCATCAACTGTAATTGAAAAGTAAAAAAAAAATTAATTAGAAAAGAAACACACACACCAAAAAAGGCATACATGTAAACACATGCACATGTCCGTTCACGTACACATATGTCTGATGTGGCCATTACTACCATGGAGGACACTATTTAATCAAGAGTTAGTTATTTTTATTTTTATGGGTTCAGTGCAAGCACTTCCATATTCTTTAGAGCAGGGATAGAAAAGCAAAATGTCTACCAGGCCTAGGCAGTTGAACATAAATGACTGAAGTAGACCAGGCCCAGGAAAACCCACAGCACAAGCTAAGTTAGAATGGCATCGGACCACGGGCTTCGTGTCATGGAGTCGGTAGGGAATGTTGGCCCCCCTGAGAATGCGGGCAGCCACTGTCAACGCTGCCTGCGCCGCCCCATGGCACGAGAGCTGGTTGTAGACGCTGGAAATCTGGATGTTATGTGAGACCTCCCATTACTCAATGTTAACAACTAATTTAAAAAATTGAAACCCTGGGTGGGCCAAACAGAACATCTCTGCAGGCCAGGTTTGCCATGGGCTGCCAATTTGGGATCTTTGATGTAGAACTTGGACCGTGCAGCTTGATGGGTTACCTTGAAGTGCCAACCAGCATGATGCTGTTCTTTCAGGGCCTCCAATAATGCTTCCACTCTTCATTTTTGGCTCCGCGTCTGGCTCTAGTCTTGCCTTTTGACTATCTTGAACTTTGGCCCTCCCAGGTGTCTGATGTCCTGCCAGTCCACACGCTGTTTATTTTACCGCCGTGTGAACCTGGTGTCTTGTGTACACCTGGGCAGCATGGCTTGGATGGGGGTGTGCATGTGGACGAACATTGGTTTAACTCTTGGGAAAATAAAAAGAAGTGTTTCTCTTCGCCCTTATAGCTTTGCCTCCCATTCAGCCTCGTGTGATCTTTGAGAACGCATGGCAGGGTTCCTGCTGTGCCATTTATTCTCTGCGTCAGGGTGCCAGGTCCCGCTAACCACTGTCAAAGCCCCTTCTGTTTATATAATCCCCAAAAGTCACAGAAATTACAGGATTTTATGAGCATACTTTCCCCTTGGGGTCAGATTGCATTTGGGTAGTGGCTAGCAGGCCCGCAGCTACTTTAGTGAGCTTTGGACAGAACTTTGATCGCATCTTATCGCTGCTTAAAAGTTTTCAGTAGTAGCTTTCTGTTGCGGACAGAAGCAAGAACAAATACGTATATGGAGCCAGGCGATTACTAGATATTTTAACTGTCTCAGTTCGTCCTCATAATATTCGTTAACTCTTACCCTTACAGAGTAAGAGTTCCCTCATACTCTGTATGTTGGAAACTCTTGTACTAGGTCTTATGGGGCAGTGATGAAAATGAAATTCAGGATGTAGAGTGACTTGCCTAAGGTCATACAGTAAAGCATGACAGGCGGTAGAAGTGGGAAGTGAAAGCCTGTCTGTCTCGAGTCTGAAGTTCATGGGTAAATTGGAAATAAGTAACTCAGGCAGAATGAGTTCCATGGCTAAGTGAGTCCTGTGAGAAGAGACATTTAAGTCTCAAAGGTGAAGAGGAGTTTGCCAGTGGTGCTTTATTCCAGATGTTAAAAACATTACTCCACAGAGTTGTTAGGCAGATCAAATGTGATTATTAATTTAAGAGCTATGAAACTCTATATGCATGTGCGATTCTTGCTGTGTCTTCACTCTGCACAGCCATATTGCAAATGAGTCATTTAGGTCATGAGGGAAACCGAGGCCCGAGAGTGACTGGATCTGTATAAAACCATCTTTACATCTAAGGAGGAGCTTGCTGCTTATCCTTGTTCAAGGTCAACATATACTTTCTAGAGCTTTGTAGCTTTGCTAATATCTGCATAGACATAGGTCATATGTACTAAGCAAGAAAGGCTAACTGGCCCCATCTCTGAATGAACTTTTGAGTCAGAGTGTCCCATTACATATCCTGGTTATGGCTTTTATCAGTGGAGTGGACACTGAGGCAAATAATAATCTCTCTGACCCTTGGGTTTTTGGCCACATACTAATTAACTTGGGGGGCTATTTTGAGAGTTAAATCAGTGGGTGTATCCAAAACTCCTGTCACAGAGTGGATACTGAATGTAAATTTACACACATCCTTATTTAAAAAAGGGGTCAAAAGAGAGGAAGGAGGTCTTGGGAAATGACCCAGCTTTACCTGGGGTATAGGAATCCTAAGTTCTGTTGCCCTAGTAGCTGTGTATTAGTACAAATGGAATAAAATAGTCCATTTGTGAAATACGTAATGGCAACAAAAGATGCCTGGGTCTCCCTCTGTGGAAGGTGTGAACCACGAACCGTAGGTCAGTTTGCTTTTAGTTCCTGGTGGGCATGGCAGCCGTTTGAAAATAGGACTAAAAGGGCCACAGAAGCCAGAGCTGGGGGTATTCAGATAGCTGACATTAATTATTTTAAAGCATAAGGTGTTTTCTCTTTAAGCATTTTCAAATAAGGAAAGCCATCAGAGTTCTTTTTTAGACTCACGATTAGACTAAAGACAGGTGTCTCTTTGTCCTGGAACCTGAAGCTTTCCGAGGTTGTGGAACTCAAAAATAGTGCTGTATCTGGCTCCTCGTTCTGTCCCTAGCCCCTAACATAGTTCCCGGGATTCGGTAACTGTCCATACCTGTTTGTGGAACGGGCTGAACACCTCGGACTTGGGGTCAGGAAGCCCAGGCATTAGGACGAGATCCACTGTTCGTTTCTTGGTTTCTACCATGTAGGTGCTTTGGGTTCTGACAGTCTTCTTTTTGTGAAGAAAGGGCCTGGACTTTCCAGGGCCGAAGAATTGAGCATTTGTCAGAGAGAACCTCTAGACCCAGAATATTGCGTGCTCACACCAGCCAACAGCAAATGTTTTTCATGGCAGCCCCTTTCAAAGGTCGGAAACGCCTCCATAGTACACTTAGTTTTGTCTCATTTGGATTGTGTCCAGTCTAAAAATCTGGACAAATATTGTAAACCAAAGAAAGTTTGCACACTTCTAAGACAAGTAGCAATTAATTATTTTAAATAGAAACCCTGTCACTTACAAGCAACATAAATATTTGTATTTTGAACCTCTAAGTAGCAGGCGGGTTGACCATTCTGGCCTTAAGTGATTAAAAAAATTCAGTTGGTCATATTTTAACAGGGGATACATTTATAAAGAAGGCAAGGGTCAGGTCATGGAGTAAGCAAACATGAGCCAAAAGAAAGACAGACCTGGGTTCAAATCCCATGACCAGTCAACTCCCTCGGGGCCCTTGGGCAAGTTACAACACTTTTGGCCTTAGTTTTCTGTTGGGTACAAATGAAAGTGATAGCCTATGACTTTTCATAGTGATGGTGGAGATTAGAATGCATGGATTCTTAACTAGACTCTACGCTCCTGGAAATGAGAAGCCCAGCGTCTTCGATCTGTGTTTCTAACATCCAGTCCAAATTGATGCCATTTGCTAGCTTTGCACTTCGGGTCAGCTGCTTAACCTTTCTGAGCCTCAGTCTTCCATTGGTAAAGACAGTAGAACTCTACAGTGTGGGTAAGATGGATAAATTCCTGTCTCAGAGTCCTAATAGTGGCCTGGTTTGAGCTACTTACTCTGTGCTTGATACTTACACGCATATTTGTGTCTGGTATTATTTCGTGGGTAGGTGTGTGAGCTTTCTGCAGGTGTTAGTTTAGTTATTACTCTCATATATTCTGGACTTTGCTTATGTTAAGGTAACTGCTGATCGAGGGAAGCAGAAAGTTGGATAACACAGGAAAAGGCACTGGAAGGACTTGGGGGATAGAAGACACGGGAAGCTCCTCCCTGATGCTTTGATTTGGATCCTGCAGAAGCTCAACGATTTCTCATTCACTCTCCGACCCCCATGCTTTCTCTCCCTCCTCACACCGGGGGCTTTCTAAAGAGCACTCTGAGAGCAGGAGACCGTTTCGTTTTGTGCAAATGCGAAGCTGTGGCTGGAGGGAGCAGGGCTCTGGGGCTGGGTCACTTTGGTAACACTTCCCACAGGACTTCATCAATGGGTGGGCCTCGAAAACTTATCCTCTGTTTTTTTACACTTCACTCCCAACCACCCAACCTACCCGAGTGTTAGTTTTTCAAAGCCTGAGAAGTTTCAAAGGCCTGAACCCGACACAGGGGCCTTTCTTCATGCTTTGATTTTCTGCCCATTAAGTGTTTATCAGTGAGTTCGTATTTCACCTCCTCTGCAGCTTTTACACATCTCAAGAGGTCCCTGGAGGTATAGGAAGTTAATTGATCCTTGATTAAAAGGAGGAGAAATACTTGAGTCTGGGTCTAGAATCACCAGATGGTGTGTGTGCACACATACTCTTTGGTTCTGCTTTGCAAAAAGCTGGTAATCTACCTTTCATTATAGATACACATCTTAATTCCAGGATATTGGCTTCAGAGTTTCGGTTGGATTGAATCTCGAGCACGTGTGGTCCACAGCGAATGTTCGGTGGACAATAGCCACTGCTGTTGCCTTGACTGTTCCAAACAAACCGTTATTTTTCTTCAAAGGCCAGAAGGTTTGCTGAGCTTTAGTTGATTTATTAGTACTCCTTGGAGCTTTCTTCCCTCTGTTTTGAGTGACTCCCTCACTTTAGAAAGCACTAAGAGGCAGATCATCTGAACCTCAGTCAGCTCCACCACATCCTTGCACAGTGACCGCGGTAAGTCACTTTAATCCCTTTGAACTCTAAGTTGACTTAACATGTTGTTTTATTCTTTAGAAATAACGTTTTTCTATTTTAAACCAAATGTGTATTGGTTGTGAAACATTTAGAAAATAATAGCCAACAGGAACAAAAAAAAACAGTGTCTGTGATTTACCTTTTGGAGGTGTGTTAGCTTAGTTTAGTTTTGTTTTTTAAGGGACAAAGGAGGGGGAGAGACAGACTGAGAGAGAAAGAAAGAAACATTGACTTGTTGCTCCACTTATTTGCACATTCATTGGTTGATTCTGTGTGTGTGTGTGTGTGTGTGTGTGTGTGCGCGCCCTGACCAGGTATCGAACCTGCCACCTTGATGTATGGGGATGACACTCTAATCAAATGAGCTACCTGGCCAGCGCCCAAGCGTGTTAGTTTTTATAACTGTTTCTCCATTAGCCTGTGGGCCACCTGAAGGGTGGAGTATATATTTCTTCATCTCGGTAGCCCCATCAGTACCTGGAACATGACAGGCAGCTGGGTTTGTCAGACTGCAGTGGTCTGTGTGGGGATCCTCAGCACAGCGTGGGCATGTAGTCATCGTTCAGTAAGTGTTCGCTGTTATTATTACTGTTCTTCATGCAATTTTCTTTCTCTTCCATTCTTTGTTTCCTTGTGTATCTCTGCCAGCTCTGTGGCCAAATTTATCATCGTATTTTCACAATGGACATCCCTTTTGTTGACTCCCTTATTGGACTCCCTAACTACACTGAGTTCTTGTGAGTTTACCTGGTCCCGAGATCCCAGAAGCCTCTTGCTCTTAGAAGGGTCAGCGGAAACCTGCCATCGTCTGTGGGCTGTTTTTAATGGCCCCAGTAGAGTAGGCTTTTGTGCCCTCGCTATCGTCTACCCATATGTCAGTCCGCATGTTAGAAATATTTTTAGTGCTCTTGTTTTTGTGTCTTTCTTACAATACCATGAGCCTCTTGAGGGCAGGTACTATGACGTGTTCACCTTTAGATTCCCAGTGGCTAGCACTGGAAATTTTCTTGAAATGAAAATGATCAGGGACTGTAGTGGTTGATCGTAAAGACGGTGCCGCTTTGGAAATGGAAGAGCCTCTTCTCTGTGCCCTGGAGAGGGAAGGCATGGTTTATATCTCTGAGGAGTAGCTGCCCTGTTGGGGAAAATGTTTATGCTTTTCCCATCGACTGAAGGAATCTGAGGTTTCTTTCTGCCTGGAACAAAGTCAAGATTTGACTGCCATCACCCCCAATCAGACCACAGTTGGTAGGGGAGACCAAAAAAAAGTCACTGGGCTTTCTAAATGCTATTTCCATGCCTTTCAAGAAAACAAACAGAACATACTCAGATCCAGCTTCTTGTCTGTTTGTGGCCATCATCCACACAATCAGAACCGGAAACCCTCCCCAAGCCTTGAACAAGGAAGGGGGAAAAAGGATTTGGATTGCTCCCAGGTTAAGAGGGCAGCGGAACTAACCAGACATTTTCTTTCCTAACCTTCTCTGTGAGGCTTGTCCCCCTTCTTCTTTGTAACATTTGGCGAGTGTCCATAGTGTGTGCCAGACTGTGCTCACAGTACAAAATCTGTTGCTTGGTGTCTTCCAACTAACGCAACACGGTGTATGTTGCGTATGTGTGTCTTCCCCTTCCGGAGCATAAGCTCCCTGAGGGCAGGGCTTGCATCTTTGTATTCCTTGTACTCTGTATACATAGTAAAAACCCCATGAATATTTGTTGAGTGAATGGGTGAATGACTGTGTTAACATGACATCATCCCAGCAATCTCAAAGCTCGATTTCATTCTTCCCATTGAACCGATGAGAAGGGGCTTTTGGAGATGTGAAATAGCTTGGGCAAGTAAAAAGGAGCAGCGTTGAGATCATTAACCCAGTTCTGTCTCACTCCGCAGCCCTTTTATATGTGTTTTATTGTCCTTAGAAACATATGTTTTACAGGCCTATCATATGCACGCTATTAAAAATAGAAGCTGGGGGCCTGAGAGTGTAGCACAAATTTAAGGAACTCGGGGTCTGTTCCCTACCTGAGTTTATTAGCAACATTTTGGCTCCCAGGCACTGCAGAGGCTGTGGCCGGGCACGTACACCAAGCTAAAGGATTCTATCACCATGTGCGGAACTTAAAAGCAGACTATTATTATCATACTACTGGCTTCTCAGCTACTTTTCATAGCCAACTTGGCCACATTTCAACATGTTTAGGCAGTGGAATGAAGACGGTCCAGTCCCACGTGCTATCTTTCTCTCCCAGCCTCCTAACCCCAAAAGATTAGCTAACTGCTCTTACCATTTCTAAGCCCCACGGCTTTCCTTGCCCTCTTCACTCCATTGCAGAGACGGAGTTTCAAGGGCTCATGGGTACTGCCTTCCAGGGCCCCTCCGTGCTGACTTTGAGAAGGTCAAGCACAATGCCGTGGTGTGTCGCTGTGCTTTCTTTTCAAAGCACCAGTATGAATTTGATAAAGTAAATTGTTGTTCTAGCAGGAAGCAGTTAGGGGGTCACAAAATAAATAGCCGGAGAATTCAAATAAATCCCAAGAATAAAACCAAATAAATCCATGTGCGTATACACAGTGATACATAAATACACTTTTTAGAGAGTGAGCATTTTTATTGCTGCCGGTCTGCACCAAAGTAATTGAAAAATTGTGGAGTTCATGGTACATTTTTTTTTAAGAGGCGGTCTGGACCCACAAGCAGTGTGATGTGAATTTAATTCTTTTTGAAAAACATGAAAATGGAATTTTATCTTTTCAACAACTGCTTATTATCTTGGGATTTTTTTTTAGCTAATGAAATTCACATTTGGATAAAATTAATTTGCAAAGTAAAATTAGGGATTTAGGCATTTGGGGATGGGTTAAGAGACCGAGTGAGCTCAATAGTCTCTCTGACTGCCTGTTTTTTCCACTTAAAAATGAGCGATAGTCATGCTTAAATGATGCTTTTAAATGACCTCTCAAGGTTGTTGAGTCTATGTAACAATGGATAAAAGTACCTTACACATTAGAGGTGCACATCACTGGTGTCTGTTACCATTAACTAGATGTTTTTCGTGATCTTCCCTAGCCCTAACATTCAGTGGCTCACCTTTTACATTGTGAGGTGGCATTGGGGCTTGGTATTGAACTTGGATGCTAGGGGAGAAATAGGTCTGGCTAAGAGCCTGAACCAAGATAGTCTGTGTGTACAATTTTTTATGGGATGGGGTGGGTGGGATGGGGGCAGGAGACCATGAGTCTGGAGAGAGGAGGTTCAAGCCATGCTCTATCTTGTCCTGTGCAGTGGGGAACCATGGAAGAGGCTTTAGCAAGGCAATGTTATGGTCAGGAAGTACACTGGTGGATATGTGTAAGCGGCAGTGAGGGCCAGGAGACCGATTTGGAGGCTACTGCAGTGTTCACACAAGAGAAATTGTGATGTTTCACTCTTTATTTCAGGGTTATGAGGGAGTTTTTCCTGGCAGGTGATGGAATCCATTTGCCATGACCTTTAAGAGAATGGCATCTGAGCTGGCCACTGATTAAACCAGCAGCAGCTGCACCAGCAGCTTGGCGCTCTCAGGTGCCCTTGGGCTTTGCTCCAGGTCTGCAGGCAGCAGGGTCCAGCTTGGCTCTGCCCCGTCTTTGCAATGACTCTGAACAGTAAAAGAACAAGACGGGAGTATGGCACTCATCGAATGGCCACTGTGTACCGGGCACTGTGCGAGCAATTTTAGGTGCTTTTTTTTCTCTTTTAGTCCTCACCACAGTTCATTTGATGTATGGGGAAACTGAGGCCCAGGAAGACAGAGTGAGAATCAGAAGTCACACTGCTAGGAAATGGTGGACCTGGGATTCAAATTCAAGTTGTCTGACCCCAGGCCTTCACTATACCACGCAACATAGCCTTAGGATGACCTTCTCGAAGGGGAAATGGTTAAGACTTAAGAGTAAAGAATGTACTTGAAGGCATAATGAGACATCATTAGACTTGGGGCTGTGTTAGTAATTATTACAAATTGGGGGTTAATTTTTCGCAGGATGTTGTAGAGCAGTGGACAAGCTCCGACCCTGGCTCTCCCACTGCCGCCCTCTGTGCTGGTAGACAGCAGGGCTGACGAAAGGAGGAAAAGGGAGGTGTGGTCAGAGCTCCTATTAGGCTGTAGATCGCTAAAATGCAAGGAGTTAATATCACTGTCAGTGTTGCTATTTAAGAGTCTTTGCTGTCATAATTCTTTAGCCAACTTGCACTGATGTTTTCCCCTTGTTTTGTTTTGTCTTTTCCTGGCACATGCAATGGTTTCATCTTGACCAGCGGGCCTGCCCTTCCTGATCATTGAGACCAGCACCATCAAGCCTTACCACCGAGGGTTTTACTGCAATGACGACAGCATCAAGTACCCAGTGAAGACTGGTGAGACCATAAATGACGCTGTGCTCTGCGCTGTGGGGATCGTCATTGCCATCCTTGCGGTAAGTGCCCCGACCACCGTGCTCAACCTGTCAGACTTCCCCGGCAACATATTATGGAATATCTGAGTTAGCCGAGACCTGGTAGATCAATTAGAATTTTAATTGACTAGCACTATTTATTTAATGCAGTTAATACTATTACTAAAGGTACTTTAAAATACTTTGCACACACACATACATATATATAGCAGGTCCTCAAATAACGTCATTTCAAATTTAATGTCTCGTCTTTTTTTTTAAGATTTTATTTATTTATATTTAGACCAGAGGGGGAGGGAGGGAAAAAGAGAGGGAGAGAAACATCAGTGTGTGGTTGCCTGTTGCGGGCCCCACTCCATGGACCTGGCCCGCAACCCAGGCATGTGCCCTGACTGGGAATTGAACCGATGACCCTTTGGTTCACAGGCCGGCGCTCAGTCCACTGAGCTACACCACCCAGGACATAAAATTCAATGTCATTGAATTTCAAGACAATTCAAGACATTGATGAATTGCCATAGGAACTTAACTCTTGTTTATATCAATTACCCTATTGTAAAATTGGTTTTGTTATACCTCATTTTGCTTAAAGTCGCAGATCCTATCATGCATTGTATACTAAAATACTTTGTATGCATTATCCTCACAACAACCCAGTGAAGTCTATATATTGTTCTTATCTTTTTTTCTACATGTGAAGTAACTGGGGTTGACAGAGTAAACATAATTTGTCCAAGGTCACTTGGTTAATAAGTGGTAGAGTTAGGATTTGAACTTCTTTGTCCCTTAGTCCAGAGTCTGAGCTCTGAGCCCCAGAGGAGAGGGGAAACACCTTGTCAGATAACACAGACATTTTCTGGGTTCTTCCCATAGCATCGCTGTGCTGCTATAACGGTGGTAATGCCACCACTGGTATTTAGTTCTCTCAGCCAGTGGCCATGATGTCCAAGTGAAAACAAAATGGGACTTGGAACCTAGAGACCTCGGTTCTAGATCTGGCCCTCCACTGACAGGCTGTGCGTCTTTGACAGCAGGGATGACCATCTTGCTTCATTGCATTGCATGGAGGAGTAAAAGAGGTCATGAGTACTGTAATACTTTGCATACTCTTAACTGCTGAGCAGGTTACTCATACACAGGTGTAAAGTCCAGACTTATAACCAGGTCTTCCCATAGAGGACAAAGTCCTCACTAAGGATGCAAAAATGTGCCACGGACTTGGACAAGGGCCACAATTATCTTGAGCAGTGGTGGCCTCGTGGAAATGGAGTATGGCCTACCTGTACTTGGAAGCTCACCACCGTGAGCTTCTATCTGTTTGGGGCAGAGGAGGGAAATAGTAATTGATGGCAATCCAGTCTTAAAATTTGTGAGTCATACATTATTCACAGCTGTCCATTCCATACCTCCACTAGTATTCTAAGTTTGTTCTGTGCTCCTTAACCTCAGCCACGTGGATAAAAGACATAAATAAGTATCATGTCCACCAAGATTCTTGTGTCATCTATGTATTAGCCATATCCTGGAAGTTTATGTTTGGCCTATATTAGCAAGCCAAGAAGAAGGAAGTTCATGTTAAGAATACCACCTGTGGCCCTGCTGAGTGGCTTAGTTGGTGGGACTGTCTTCCTGTATACCAAAAGGTGGCGGGTTTGATCCCTGGTCAGGGTGTGTATGGGAGGCAACTGTTCAATGTTTCTCACATTAATGTGTTTCTCTGTCTCTCTTCCTTTCTCTCCCCCTCTCCCTTCTCTCTCTCTCTAAAGTCAATAAAAACCTATCCTTGGGTGAGGGTTAAAAAAAAAAAGAACACTGCATGTGAAGTAAGTGCTATTATCCCCATTATGCAAGTGGAAAATCAGAAGGTCAAAGGGGTTAAATGATAAGCTCAAAGTCTACGGCTTTTAAAAGTTGGGATTCAAACCTATGCTTGGTTTCTTCCAAAGCCTTCTTTCCATCTTGCTGATTGGATTTTGGAATGCAGGTTGTCAGTTCCAAATGACTGCTCAAGGGGATAGGCGGTTAGCTAATCTTGCCTACTCTGGATCAAATGTAAGCTGCTGATGGTACAGGAACCACATTTCATAAAGTTTTTCTTTGGACTTCCCCACTCTGGGGGTCGGTTGTAAACTTTGAGACCCCTCTTTGTTTTTTAATAACATCGTAAACCAGGCACACAATCAACAGTTTGAACTTGGGGAGGGGGAAGGGAGTCTATGAGAATTCTTTCCAACCTTTAAAAGAAAAACAGTCCATTTGGCAACTGTAGTAGTTTCTTTAAGGTGGACTAAGGATTTTTGTGTTCAAAAAATGAAGAATTCAAACCCAATTTTTCTATGTGCTCCAAATTGACAGTGTGGGTTGAGGTCTTGAGGAAGCATGGCTTTTCCTGGAAACAGTGTTTGTATTAGAAGGCC
>PVKM010026909.1:0-19078 GCA_004027735.1 Carollia perspicillata | reverse complement strand
AAAAAAATAAAAAGAAAGAAGTGGGATCCTAGACCTGAGATTAAGATGGTTTATGAATTGGTGATGATCAAGTCTAAAGGTGTGTTATAGGCCGAATTGTGTTCTCAAAATTCATATGTTGAAACCCTAATTCCCATAACCTCAGAATATGACTATATTTGGAGACAGAGCCTTTAAAGGAGTGATTAAGTTAAAATGAGGCTGTTAGGGTGGGACCTAATCAAACCTGACTGTGTCCTTATAAGAACAAATTTGAGCCCTGGCTGTGTGGCTCAGTTGGCATCATTCCAAACACCAAAAGGTCATGGTTTTGATTCTTGGTCAGGGCACATACCTGGGTTGCAGGTTTGGCCCCCAGTTGGGGTGAATACAGGAGGCAACTAACTGATGTTTGTTGCTCTCTCTCTTTCTCTCTCCATCCTTCTTCTCTCTAAAAGCAATTAAAACAAAACAAAACAAATAAAAAACAAATGTGAATATACGAGGAGCTACCAGGGATGCCTGTGCACAGAGAAAAGGCCATACATATAGGAGGACACAAAATGAAGGTGGCCATCAGCAGGCCAAGAAGAGAAGTCTTAAGAGAAACAAAACCTGGTGATACCTCGATCTTGGATACAGCTTCCATTACTGTGAGAAATTAATTTCTGTTGTTTAAGACACCGACTCTGCAGTATTAGTTATGGTAGTCCTAGCAGGCTGATACCATGGGTGTGACTGGCTGAGGTAGATATGGAAGGCAAGAGGATTAGAAGAAAGGAACTGACAGGGCTGGGTATTGGGATAGCTACTTAGAATGAATATTAAAATCAACAAGCATGACAATGGTAGTTGTAGAGAGAATGACCACACTTGAGAGAGCCAGGTGTTGAACTCTTCAAGGAATGAAAGAAAGTAACCTCAACATGGAGTGAACTGAGAGTGGGAGATGATGGTAATATGCTCCAGCGGAGAAATTTAGAATCTCTTCAGCAAACACTCAACCATCTTTTCCCTCACCAACTTTTAAGCACAGTTGTTTAAAATACTGAAAATGTTTGATTTGGTTTTCAGTATTCCTCATGTTGAAACTTCTTGTCATAGAAATTCTAACCGGTGAGGAGAAGGGGAGAACAGGATGATCTTGATGATCTTTGAGGAGGATAACAAGAAACCCAAACACAGTGTGTTTTGCCAACATATTTGCAAGGTTCTAAGAGTGTTTAGTTGAGATTTTATGAAAGTAGTTTGGTCTTTGGAGAGGAGTAACTAAGAATACCTTCTGTTAAAGTTCATGGAGAGTGAAATCACTGAGCATTTCCCATCTCGTTTTAATGATTAATGTATTAACTTGTAGCTTCCAGGAATTTCTGGTGTCAGTGAGGTGAGCTGTCATTTCCAATCAGGGCTTCCTTCTTCATTTTTACGATAAACTGACACCTTTCTGCTATGCATTGTGCTAGAAGCTTTCACATATGTTAAAAACAAACAAACAAAAGGTGTTTCCACATGACACTATGATGAAGGCATTATTAACCCCATTTTGAATATGAAAAAAAATGGATTCAAGAAATAAATTTTAAACTTACCCAGAAACTAGAAGTTAAGCCCAAGACTTTCATATTCTTTGGGCTCTTTCACCATGTTCACCATGGCCTGATATACTTTTATACATTAACCCTCTCTCTTCTTCATTGCAAATATGTTTTAAATGTGGATATTCTGATTCCTTGGTAGTGACTGCCTACAACATTATTTTGAAGATACGTTGGTTTCAGGGGGAGAGATACACAGCTCTTCTGCTTAGATGGATTACTGAAGTCTGCTGTGAGGGTGGGCTCAGGGAAGGGCAACATGTGTGGCTAATACTCCCTAGTCTTGGTCAAAGACCTGTGGTGATGTTTTTATATCACAGGTAGATTTGAAGACCTGACATTTGGAAGACTGTTTGTGTGACAAAAGAGAACAAAGGTCAGATGACAAGCTGGAAAGCTTGATAAAATTGTGAAAAGGGGAATTGAGTAATTTCCTTGTCTTTGGTTATCTCATTTACAAAAAACATCTAATGAAGTAATCCTGGACAACTAAAAATTTTGCTTAATTTTATTCCTAAGAAAACTCTTTTTAAATCTGCCTCCTGAAAAAAAAAATACTTGTATTCATAAAAAGCATTCCCCAAACCATTTGTCTCCAGTAATCTATTAGTTTTCTTGCCAAAGAATTCCTACTAAATCAGGGTTTTCTTGCTGCTCCTCCAGGAACCAGGAAGAGTCACTGGGTTTCTGTACTTACTGGCTGCTCTTGCCCTTGGCTTCCCATTCCCAACAGCAGAGCTGAGGAAATCCGCAGGATGCCTGCTACCAGAGGACAAGGTGACTCAGGAGGAAACACTCCACCTAAAATAGTCCTGGCGTGCAGTCTCTGAGTCACTTTGAAATCAGAGTTAATATATGACCCTGAAATTCATCTCACAGGTGATGGGAAATGGAAAAGAAGGGAGTACCTGAAAGAAGTTTATCAAAAAGTTTGCCACAAAGATAAAAGTTTGAATGCAGCAAAAATTGGTATTCAGAGAGAAATTTCACTCAGGGAGTTCAGTGGGTGAATTGTGATTTCCTCCACTGACCGTGGGCATAAAGTGTTGGTCACGGTTCAATCCAGGCACCCACTGGGAGTGCATATTTCCTTGAAAACACATTTAAAAAGCATCAGTAGAACAGCTGTGTAAACAGAAATGGGCCACTGGGATGCAGTATCCTTGATTTTTGTGTTTATAATCCTTTCTCTAGCCCCAAATTATCTGGTCCAAAATGTTCACAGTGCTGCTAGACTTTAGGTCCATCTCCAACTAATGGGAAACATCTAGTGTTTTGCCTACGGAGAGAGTGGAAGGAGAGTGAATGCGAATGTATTCACAGTCAAAGCTCCTCAAGCAATACTCTATATTTGGAATAGCCTCTCAGGCCCTTGTCTTGTCTGCCGTTTACTCCCACCTCCCTGACTCCAAGCCATCCAGAAATTCATTCCAGCTCTTCACAGTGAAGGACTAAGGAGCTGCATTCCATCATTTATTGACGTGCTTTGAGCAATTACTGCCCAGCAGGGTGGCAAAGGACACCCATTTCTTGCTCCCAGGATGCTCTGCATTGGGCTGCACAGAAGCACTGAGTGAGGAATAGTGGCCACTCTACAGCTTGGGACAAGTCAGCTTGTCTGTGTCTGTCTGAGTGGGACACAGGGGACGTGTTTGGGAGGGTGGGTGAGGAGGGAGCTCGGAGCTCAGAAGGTCTTGTTTATGTCAGGCTGAAGAGTTTGGACTTTATGCTGAGAAAGTTGGAGCCATTTAAGAATGGATAGGATTTTAAGTCTCATATGGTTTCAGTTTGAATGATTGATTGGAGTTTGAAAGGTTTGGAACTAAATCAATCCAGAGACAACTGTGGTGATTCTGTTATACAGAAAGAAGACTGAATTCTGGTGAGGATGCAGAGCAACAGAAATTCTCATTTGTTACTCGTAGGAATGCACAATGGTACAGTTCCTTTGGAAAACAGTTTGGCAGCCTTTTACAAAGTTAAATATAAACACACCATACAGTCCAGCAATCCCACTCTTATTTATTTACTTGTGGAGGGATTGAGCAAACAGGAAAAAGGACTCATGGACAGGGTGGTGATCGCTGGGGGGAGAGAGGTATAAGGAGACTAAATGGTAATGGGAAAAATACAATAAAGATTAAATTT
Organism: Carollia perspicillata; assembly: GCA_004027735.1. Taxonomy (NCBI): domain Eukaryota; kingdom Metazoa; phylum Chordata; class Mammalia; order Chiroptera; family Phyllostomidae; genus Carollia; species Carollia perspicillata. The sequence continues at coordinate 15,356 of PVKM010026909.1, read as the reverse complement.
AAAAATGAAAACATAAGTCCACACAAAGACTTTTACAGAAATGTTTATAGCCACCAAAAATTGGAAGCCTCAACTGGTAAATGAATAACTAATAAATGAGATGCTTTTTAATGAAAACAGAAGAAACTATGCACACTACAACATCAGTGAATCTCAAAAGCTTTATGTTAAGTGAAAGAAGCAGACTACATGGATATTGACACGACAGTATGAAAAGACAAACCTATTGTTAGAAATCAGATCGGTGATTACCAGAGGCTGGGGTGGGGAAAAAAGCTGACTACAAAGGGCTACAGAGAACTTTCTGGAGTGATGGAAATACTTTATACAGTATTTTTATCGTGGTAGTGTTTACACAGCAGTATATATTTGCCAATGTTGTACCTTCAAAGTGAATTTCACTGTACAGAAATTATATCTCAATATAGCTCACTTCAAAAAAAGGAGTAGAGGGATTGGTCTAAAAAAAACAAGAAGAAAAAACTTATGGACACAGACAACAATGTGGTGATTGCTGTGGGGAGGTGGAAAAGGTTAAAGTGGGGATAAATGGTGATGGACAGAGACTTATCTTGGGGCAGTGAAGACAGAATACAGTGTATAGTTGATGAGTTGCAGAACTGTGCACCTGAAATCTGTTAATCAGTGTCACCCCAATAAATCCAATAAAAGAGAAAAAACACAGTGGCAAAAAAGGGAGGAAGATCAGAGAGGGGTTTGGGGGTCGGGTGAAAAATGTGACAGGATTAAGAAGTACAAATTGGCAGTTACAGAAGAGTCACGTGGATGTAAAGTATGGCATAGGGAATAGAGTCAGTAATATTGTAACAGCTGTCTATGGTGCCAAGCAGGTGCTGGACTTATTGAGGGGATCACTTAGTAAGTTATATAAATGTTTAATCACTGGATTGTGTACCTGAAATTAACATAATAGTATTGAAAGTCAACTGTACTTGAAAATTTTTAAAAGGGGGAGGGACAATAATAATAACAACAGGACTTAGGTCTTCTGAATAGAGAATAGGGGAAGAAAAAGTGAAAGATGTTTTGGTGATTAAGAAAACAGACATACTCAAGAAAGAAGTGGAAATATCAGAGAATAGCATCTGATATAGCCATTTAACTCCTGCAAGACGAAAATGCTGAATTAAGTTATATTTAGGAGTAATTCAGAATGTTCTAAAATATTTTCATCTGTTTTTATGTTATTACTTTAATGACCAATTTGTCACAAGTATGAGGAAACATTATTAACTTTTAAAAGGGTACAATAAATTCTCAAGAAGAAATTCATATTCTGGGAATGTGCAGAGAAAGTATCTGTGTCTATATATATGCATGGGCATGCCTGTCTCAGTCTTCCATGGGATATGTTTCTCACTGATTTTACATGTTCATTGAGCAACTAAAATGTATGCAAAATGATTTCTTAATTCTAATTAATAAAAAAGTTAATTTTTTAAATGAAGAACACCTACAATATGGTGGCAGGACTAGGCATGCAGACAGTTTGAGAATTTAAGAAAGTAGAACCTTTTCCAGGAAGTGATTTTTCTGATTAGATATGCTTGCACATGGGCACATGGGCCAACCAAATACAAGTAATACTATAGTATTTGTGGAGAGATAACACTGGAAATAATTTAATTCCTCATTAATAGGAACCTGGTGAGATAAATATGGCATCTCTCTAGAATATGGAATACCAGGCAACTGTTTATAATGAAATGAATCTACGTGTGCTGATATGCAGTGGTGGCTGAGTTCAAAAAGCCACCACTGCACAGAATATCACCACGTATATGACAAAAGAGGTGTACATACACACATTGTGTTAGCGTAGAATATCTCCAGATGATTATGACAAAAAGATTTTCTGTTAGGGTCCATTCAGGAGAAAAAAAATTACACAATAAAATTTGCACAGTGGATGGTTTACTATAAATAATAATTAATTATTTACTAAGATAACTCTGATGAATACCCTAAGGCTGAGGAAGAGTACCCAAGGAAGGCATGAACTTGTAGGGTGGGGCTCCTCAAGGCTGGACCCAGATTTCTTGGAGAGGGGGCAGCCCCCTGAGTAATGTAATATTTTGCTGGGTTCCCTCATGTCAGAGCTGGTCCACAGTTGACAGGCTGGGAGTCAGAGGCCAAGGCTGATAAACGGGAATTTCTCCACAGGGTAACCAGGAGTTTAAGGCTAGCAGAAAGCAATCATTGGGAATGTTGATGAAATTCACTGGGAAACTTACCTGAAGAGTGCTATTGAACTTGATGGGAAAGTGGCTGGTCCACACAGGAGTGTCACTGAGCTGGCCCTGGGGAAGCCAGCTGGGGCTCCCACGAACACTGCTGGGGTGAGCCCCATCACTGGTTCTCCCACACACCCACCCGGCACCACAGGAACAATGAAAGGACAGATAGTCAACCAGAACCAGGAAGAGAAGCCCATTTTTTTCCTTCAGAGTCTCTCCAGTGCCCTCTACTGGCAAGGTTAACCAGCAGACAAAGGAACCGTTCTATTTATCACAAGCAGAGAAATTTGGGGCTGAAAGGCAATACATTCATAAATGCCACAGCTGGTAACGGTTGTTTTCTGGGGTGAAAACTGGTTGATGAGACTCATATGTGAGAGAGAAACTTACTTTTCACTGTAAATCTTTGAGTTGGGGGCGGGGCATTGAGAAATTCCTTTAATGCCTTATACTCAATTTCATACTAGGAATAAATGCTGTTGTTGATACTACAGTGCCAGACACTGTTCTAAATGCTTTAACTATATTAAGTCACTTATTATTTCCTGAGTTACTGTTATTACATCCAATTTTTACACCAGATGAAACTGAGACACAAAAAAATTAAGTAATTTGCCGAAGATCATCTGGTAAGTGACTGAGCTATAAATTTGTGATTTGGCTGTGGAATTTGTGCTCTTAACCAGTGCACTGTATTAACTTCCCACATTATCAATTTTTACTGTGGCATAAACCATATGAACGAAGTGATAGTTGTTAATACTGGTCATCAGATATTTACTGAACTCTGACACTCCTTAGGGGTAAGTTGAGTCACATAATTAACAAATTGCGTGTGTCATTTCCAATCAAGCAACTCCTTATATGTGAGAGGGTCTCCCTAGCTCTCTTTCTCTTCTTGCATAGACTCTCTGTGTTGACTGTGATGGGTAGATAGCTTAAGCAAGAAATAAACTTTTGATTTTCTAAGCCCTTGATATTTTGATGTTGCTTCTTACTGAAGCAAAATCTAACTTGTTTTTACTAATACAAATAATGTATTCTGATTAGAGTTAGAAAGCAAAAAAAAAAAAGTTTTAGAAAATGCTAAATAAGATGTATTACTATTCTAAAATTTTTTGTCTTGAACCCTGGCTGGTGTGGCTGTGGATTGAGTGTTGGCCTGCACACCAAAGGGTCTCTGGTTCAATTCCCAGTCAGGACACATGCCTGGGTTGTGAGCCAAGTCCCCAGTAGGGGGCACTTGAGAGGCAGCTACACATTGATGTTTCTCCCACATATTGATATTCTTCTCCCTCTCATTCTCCCTCCCTTCCCCTGTTTAAAAATAAATAAATAAAAACTGTAAAAAAACAAATAAAATTTTGTCTTAAAATTTTTTGAAATTAGAAAAATTGAAAAAAATTACAATTATAAAATGATCATTGTTTATTTTTCAACTAGATTCATCAATTGCTCATATTTTGCTCCCTTTGCTTTATGTTTCTCACATGCTATTTTCTGAATCATTGAAAGGAAGTTGCATACATCATGAAATTTCACTGGAAAACTTTTAATGGGCATCCTCTAAGACCAAGAACATTCTACATGACCGCACCAAAACTCTTGGTTCCAAATAGTATTAGCATATTTATTAAATATGCTAATATTTTTTTGCTTTACTCTAACAGTGGTCATGGGCCATCCATGGACTTCATCCATCTAACTACTGTAGTCATCTTAACTAATTACATCTACAAAGACTCTGTTTTCAAATAGGGTCACATTCTGAGGTTCTAGGTGAATATGAACTTGAGGAAGGGAGACTATTCAACTTAATATAAGATGGGAGAAAACAACGGGTAGAAGCAACATGGAAATCAGGGAGAGGAAATTTCAAGGTCAGGCAGGTCCAGTGCCTAGGAAGCCCAAGTGAAACCTGCCCAGAGAATGTTCCCCACTGTTGACTTACTCCCCACTGTTCAACTACCCAAGCTGTCTATTAGTCTGAGTATGTCCTTCTCCAAGGTCCTGTCCTTGCTATCCCCACTGCCTAGAACTCTATCTCCACCTGTCTTGGCCAGTAGGCATTACCTCATACTTCATGTCTAATCCTGGAGCCCCACAGGCCAAGCTTTATGTCTCTCTTAGAAATGTATATCCAGTGCCTTTCACTGTGTTTGGCACATAGTAGATTCTTTTTTTTAATCTCTGTTTTTAAATTGTATTTTATTGATTATGTTATTACACTTGTCCCAATTTCCCCCCCTTTGTCCCCCTCCACCCAGCACCCTCCATTCCCTCAGGCAATCCCACACCATTGTTCATGTTGATGGGTCATAACTTCTTTGGCTACTTCATTTCCTACACTGTACTTTACATCTCCATGGCTATTCTGTAACTGCCAATTTGTACTTTCTAATCTCATCACCTCTTCACCCATTGCTCCACACCCCTCTTAGATCTGGCAACCATCAAAACACTCTCTGTATCCATGATTCTGTCTCTGTTCTTCTTGTTTGCTTAGTTTGTTTTTTTTTAGAGTCAATTGTTGATGGATGTGTATTTAATGCCATTTTATTGTTCATAGTTTTGATCTTCTTCTTTTTCCTAAATAAGTTTCTTTAAATTTCATATAATAATAGTTTGGTGATGATGAACTCCTTTAGTTTTTTCTTGTCTGGAAGCTCTTTATCTGCCCTTTGTTTTTAAATGATAGCTTTGCTTAGTAGAGCAATCTTGGCTGTAGGTCCCTGCCTTTCATGACCTTGAATATTTATTGCCAATCCCTTCTAGACTGAAAAGGTTTTTTTTGCAAAATCAGCAGACACTTCTGACCAAGATGGAGGTGTAGGTAGATATGCTTCACCTCCTCACACAACCCAAAGAAGGATAACAACCAATCTAAAAACAAGAAAAACCAGAACTGCAAGAAAATCAAACTATATGGAAGTCCGGCAACCAAGGAGTTAAAGAAGAAACATTCACCCAGACTGGCAGGAGGGGAGGACATGGACAGTCGGGGCAGAGAGAACATGCTGGAGGCTGGGGACAGACCAAGTGGTCCTACATTTGTGTGTGGATAAAAACCTGGAGGAAAAACTGGGAGTAAGAAATCCTAGCCCAGGACAGCCTGGGTAACCCAGGGTTCTAGTGCTGGGAAAAATAAAGCTTTATAACTTCTGGCTGTAAAAACCAAAAGGGATTGCAGTGGCAGAATAAACTTCCAGTTTCTTAGGAGAGTCCATCTGAAGGGCCCATGGGGTCCTAGAATGTACACTGGCCCAACCACTCAGGAATCAACATCAGGACAGCACCTGGAAGGGCACCATTCACTTGTGGGTAGTGGAGGATGTGGCTGAAAGTGGGTTGAGAGCTCAGCAAACAGCGTTATTCTTTCTCAACCCCTCCCCCACAGATAGCACCACAATGTGGCAAAGAGAGCTGCCCTGCCCTGGAAAATACCTAAGGCTCCGCTTCTAACAATGTAACACCTGTGCCAACAAATTGAGGAGACAAAGAAATAAGGCCCAAATGAAAGAACAGATCAAAACTCTAGAAAAAACAACTAAGTGATGAGGAGATAGACAATCTATCAGATGCAGAGTTCAAAACACTGGTGATCAAGATGCTCACAGAAATGACTGAGTATGGTTGCAAAATAAAGGAAGCAATGAAGGGTATACAAAGTGAAATAAAGAAAAGTATACAGGGAACCAAAAGTGAAGGGAAGAAAGCCGGCATTCAAATCAATGATTTGGAACAAAAGGAGGAAATAAACATTCAACTGGAACAGAATGAAGAACAAGCATTCAAAAGAAATGAGGAGAGGCTTAGAAAACTCCGGGACAGCTTTAAACATTCCAACACCCAAATCATAAAGATACCAGAAGAGAAGGAAAAGCAAGAAATTGAAAACTTACTTGAAAAAATAATGAAGGAAAACTTCCTCAATCTGGCAAAGGAAATAGACATGCAAGTTCAGAATGCTCAGAGTCCCAAAAAAGTTGGACCCAAAGAGGAACAGGCCAAGACATATCATAATTAAATCACCCAAGATTAAAGATAAGAAGAGAATCTTAAAAGCAGCAAGAGAAAAGGAGAGAGTTACCTACGAAGAAGTTCGCATAAGAACCCACAACCTTCTGGTTCGTGGGAAGACACTCCAACCAAGTGAGCCACCTGGCCAGGGCTCCATTTATGTGTGTGTGTTTCTGTCTTTTTTGTTTGTTTCTGTCTTTTCACTGTTTCCTCTTTTTTAAACGTTATGTGTCTTAGTTTGGGGGTTTTGTTTTTGTGTGGTTACCATTACATTTATAAAAAAATTTTTTGCATATAGAGTACTCCTTTTTTTAAAGCATCTGATCTCCATCCTCCTTTGTAAATTCAGACATTCCAACAACCACAGCTGCACCCTCTTACTGTGTCCTTGCCCAGGTCCCTGGGCTCAGCTGCAGCTTGCACTACTCACTCTTACAGGAATGCCCACCAAATCTCTTTGCCCTTCCCTACTAAAGGGAGTGCTGGCCACAAACAGATTCCTCCCCTTTCTGGGCTGAGCCCTGCAATGAGTTCCTGGTTGCAGGGCTGCCTCTGTGTCTCCCCTTAGCCCTTCTCTCCCTTCTTGCTTCCCTCTTTTGCTCTCGCTTGCCCAACTTTAGGTGTTTCAAAGCAGGGATCTGTTAGACATGTTGGCGCATTAAGCAGAGAATTCTTTGTTGAGTTATAGCTGTTCAGATTGTTGAAACTTCACGGGGAAAGACCAAGGAGATCTCTTAAACATCACTGGCGTTTCATCTGATGTCACTGTATACTAATGTATCTTAAAGTAAATTACAGATGATATGACACTGGGTTTAATACTCTATTTTATTTAACCCTTACATGTTGCTTATTATGTTCCAGCTACTGTTTAAAGCATTTCACTAATATTAATTCATTTAATCCTCATAACAGCCTAATGAAGTAGATACTAATATTACCTCCATTTGATGGAAAAGGAAACTGAGGCACAAAGAGGTTAAATTACTTCCCTGAAGTCTCTCAGCTGACAAGATTTGAAGCTAGAATTTAAGCCAGTCATTGTGATCTAGGTAGAGTCTGTGCTGCAGGCTTCCTCTTAACCTACATTTAACCTTTCCTTAGATGGACAGTCTGTTTTTCATATAACCTTCTCCTGCAGTGTAGGATAAAGAGATCAGCCTACAGGTTTTTCCTGTGTGATTCTGATATGCAGCCAAGATCAAGATTCAGAGAATTAGAGAAAATGGTAAATCTCACCTTCTCTAAACCTTGAATTCTTTTTTTCTTCCTTGATTTTTTCAAATTTTATTTTAATTGTTGTTCAAGTACAGTTTTCTGTCTTTTACTCCCATCCCAGTCCACCCCCCCTAGTGCTCCCCACCTCCCTCCCATTTCCACCCCCCTTAGTTTTTGTCCATGTGTCCTTTATACTTGTTCCTGTTATCCCTTCCCTTTTTCCCTGAAATTCCCTCCCTTCTCCCCTCTGATTACTGTCAGCCTGTTTTCTATTTCAATGTCTTTGGTTATATTTTGCTTGCTTGTTTGTTTCATTGTTTAGGTTCCTGTTAAAGGTGAGATCATATGGTATTTGTCTTTTACCGCCTGGCTTATTTCACTCAGCATAATGCTTTCCAGTTCCATCCATGCTGTTGCAAAGGGTAGGAGCTCCTTCTTTCTCTCTGCCGCATAGAATTCCATTGTGTAAATGTACCATAGTTTTTTGATCCATTTATTTACTGATGGGCACCTAGGTTGCTTCCAACACTTGGCTCTTGTAAATTGTGCTGCTACGGACATTGGGGTGCATAGGTTCTTTTGGATTGGTGTTTTGGGGTTCTTAGGGTATAATCCTATGAATTCTTTATAATCCTTTAATTCTTTATTAAATGGTTCAACTCTTGATTTGAACTTAATAAAAATACATTCATCATCTGATTGGTCTACACATTTTTGACTCATTACCATTATTACAATTTATAGAGCTATCTACTTAGCATTATACTTTGCCAGTATTATCTAATTTAAATCTCTTAGTAGATATTTCTCCAATTCAAAGACAAGGAAGCTGAGGCATTTGGGGCTTAGTGACTGCCCCCAATTACACAGCAGCTAAATGGTGGAAATGGCATTCAAACCCCAGTAATCTTGACCCAGACACTCAACAAACTTAACATCAGAGCATCATTGCCTGCATGAGAATTATTGATTTTATGGGATGACTCTATGTTTCCTTGTTGGTGTTTATTTATACTGTTATGCCTCTCAATATCAGTGATAGCAACTAAGACTGGCTCAGATCTTTCTCCTTCCTGCCTTTTTAGTGTCCTGTGACTCTCTCCCAATAAACAGGTTCCTTGAGGGAGAGGCCATATGCCGTCTCATACCTCTCTATCTTTCATACCCAGACCAATCCCTGACTCATAGTAAGGCTCACACCCTAACTACTAATTGAATGAATGACACTCTAAGCTACATGGACTATACCCAGTTGACCAGTTTACACACCCCTATTACTAATAAATATATAAATGATTTGAGAATCAATGCTGTGGTGTTAAGCTAGAAATAAAATGAAATGTTTAATAACCTAAAAGTGCATAGTGTACATAGTGAGTAATGCAGGCATTCAGAATGAGTTACCCCAACATGTGCCTCTGTGCTATGAGTATTACTTTGAGCTCTGCCAGCCCAAGATAAACTTCTGCTCCACCCCTTAACTACTTACAAAAATTTTAAATTAGGGGCCTTGTGATAATAGGAGTTATTATCAGAAATAACTTTTCGACTTATCCATATGCCAAGGAAAATATCTAATTACTGAATATCTGCTCTTCTGAAGCCTCAGGTGACAAACCTCATTCCTTAGCTCAAAATTTCATATATACTTCATTTTATATGTCTCTGAAACTCCCACGTATGTGAGGTCTCTGGCTTTCTCATATATGTGGAGTTCCCATATGTATGTATGTAATTAAATTTGGTTATTTTCTCTTGTTAGTCTGTGTCATGTCCACCTGATTATTAGATTAACTAAAAGAACCTAGAAAGGTAGAGTAAAATTTCTTTTCCCCCCAACAGTAGCATGAATAACTTTTCCAGAAGATTCTTAAAACATTAAATAGTTCCATATAAAATTATAGACATTTGATCTGAAAAGTACTTTAGAGAAAAACTTAATGACTCCATTACAGTCTGTCAAAGTAAGAACATCCAAACCGGTAGAGAATTTTTATGAAAATTTATTTAAGCCAAACAGAGGATACACTTGAGAGCAAAATCTCAACAGACTGGGATAAATGCTTTGGAGAAGAACAGTTTTCAGTTACTTTTATGCATTTGAAATTAAGGAAGGAAGGTAAGAAGGAATACATGAAGGTGGGAGAAAGCACGATGGGGATTGGATTACAGGATAGTTAAGATTTTGTGCTGTTTTCCATGCTCTTGAAAGAGGGGTATGAAAGAGGGCATTTCAGAGGTGTGCTAACCTAGATGCACAGAAACAATGGACAGATCTTGCATAAGGCAAAGATAAGCCTTGAGGTAAAGGGATGTAGCTACCCACCATGACCTGCCCAGTTAGGAATTTATGATCAGGTCACCCTGAGAGGTTACTTTTCATAGAACCCCATTTTTTTGTCTACAAGTTGCCTTTATAATAAAAAATTGGATCTTTCCACTCTTCCCTCTTTTCAAAAAACAACTTAGCACACCATGCAGTGAAACAGGAAATGAAACAATGCTTGTGTTCAGTGGCCTGGAGCATGATACTCAGGGGCTCCAGCAAAGCATGCAAAAGTCAGAATGACATGGATTCTAAAAAATGTAAATAGTCTGTTTATAATGTTACAGAACAGTGCCAAGGAGGGTTATGACATACTCTTACCAAAAGGACCTCCACTAGGTTCACTATGCCTGCTGCCAGAAGAAAGATGTCTCTCAATGCCAGAGAATTGTGGAAAGGAAAGGAAACATTTATTTAAAGCTATACAGACTTAAACTAGTGACCCAATGTCTTCATTAAAATGTTGAAGTCCTTTAGGATACCCACAGATGCACACAGTCCTTCCTTCTCCCTCTGCCCTAACCTGGGGTACCGTATCTCAGGAGAAAAAGTAGAAGTCCATGATTTAGGCTCCCAGCACCATCAACTGTGTTGCTGCCAGGATCTCCAGTTAATCCAAAGTCATGTGGCACCTTCTCGTGGCCCACCAGCAAGAGTCCTTTCACCCCTTTTCTTCCAGGTAGTCTCTCCTGCTTCTTAAGCCACATGGTCCTCACTCTTGCCAAAGCTGCAGGAGTCCACACTCTGTCAAAGCTGAGTGATTCTCCCTCCAATGGCTGCCGCATCTGGGTTTAAATCCTCACACCAATCTTCCTCTGCAGCCCCATTTCCAACTCCTCCTACAATCGGTTACACCTGCCAACATTCCCATATCCTTCCAGCTGTACTGGGCTGGCATAGTGAGTCTGGGCAGATGTGGCCCCATGGCATGGAGCCAATCATCTCCAAGCTTTCACACAAGTGCTGTAACTCCCAGGGGGAGTTGCCTCCCAGTTACGTCTTGGGTGGAAGTCACTCCCATCCTCTTGGCTCAAAGCATGGTCACAGCTATTTAACATATGTATAAAACCAGTTAAGGGGTCACAGGAACAAATATAAATGACACATGGACAAATACTAAAGGGGGTGGAAATGGGAGGGAGGTGGGGAGCACTGGGGTGGGTGTGGACTGGGATGGGAGTAAAATACAGAAAACTGTACTTGAACAACAACTAAAATAAACAAATAAATAAATAAAAATTAAAAAATGAAAAAAAAAACAGTTAAAGGTTATAGATATGTTAAATGACCATGCCAGAGGTTAGCTGCAAAGCTATAGCTGTTGCTGTATAAAATAGCTCTGTGTGTTCCTGCTCCATGTGTCCCTTCCCCCAACTCACACCTGTTGGGGGGAGGGGAGGACATCCTATATATCTTTCTAATATTTCCTGGACACCTTGAGTTCTGGACTCCATTCCAAATCCCTATTTGGGGCCTCCCTCTTGGCTGCACCCTGTTACAATAGCATTTGCTTTAAAATGTATTTAACCAGTATGAACTGATCCAACAACTCAAAATATGGTGAGGGAGGAAAAATTTTTCTTTCTTTTTTCTTCTAGTTCTTCTGGCTGGTTTAAAATTAAATTGGCATAAGACAGATTAAGAAAAAATAAACAAATTTAATGACTTATGCACATATGGGGGTTACATAAAAATATAAGCTTGAGGACAAATCAGGCAGTTGAGGTTTATATGCATCTTGAACTAAGGAGAAAATGGGCAGGGTGTGTGTGTGAAATGGTTTGAATTTCAACAGGGAAGATGGCAATTCACATGGAAATGAAAAAGAAAATGTTTAGTAAACAAAAGTTTGCTGGCCATCTTTAACAATGGAAAGCATCAGAGTCTTGCTGGGTTCCTCCCTGTCTATCACACTCAATATTAACCTGAAGTAATCTATGACAATAGCTCTCTTCCTGGAGCAAATTCTCTATAAAAATTATTTTAGGCAGTTAAGGGGAATATTAAAATTTCTTTTTGAGTCTTTTGGTTTTTTAAAATAGTCTGCTTAAAATAATTAATATCTCCCAAAGCCATTTTTGGAGTGGCCAACTTTGCTCCCCCTCAGTATCCATACTGAACAAAACTGTTGTAGCCCCCACTGAGCTTAGTAACAAGAAGGTCATTCTTCCTTTCGAAGAGCACCCTCTCAAACTGTTTAGGTCTGGGTGGGTTGGCCAAGCATCTTCAACCCTGGGGAACATTTTTGGTCCAGTGCTCTCTTTACTCCTCTCTGCCATACAGTGTCACTGTTAAAGAACAGTTAGTTCACCTTAAAATGTCTCCTGTCTGTTGTGAGGTACCCTCAAGATGGCAGTCCATGAAGGGGCCAGAGGGATTATTCATGGATGACAATGTCCACCCTCAGCACTGACCTCTACCAGGGACCCCCACATGGCTTCCCTTTCAATCCATCTCTTTTAGTTTCTGTGTACCCAGAGCTGGTCCCTGAAACCGTGAGTCGAGATGGAGTCCACTGTTTACAAAGCTCTCTCTGTCCTGTCTTTTCTTTTCAGTGATCACCAATGGGCAGGGTGGCAGTGTTATTTGACCCTCTCCCAACCCCAACTCCCAAAAGATAAAAAGCCTCATTAGGTCTCTTTTGCCTAGACAACCTAGATTACTCACTCTTTGTTTACAAGTCTTCTGTGGTTTAAATGATATGTATCCTTTAAGGGACTCCACTCCCCTTTATCCCAAAACTATTTTTTATACTGGCCTATAAGGGAAATTAGCTTGCACTTCTCTCACTAAAAAAGTAAAGACATTTGAGAAAGGATTAACTCCTTTTATGGGGCTAAGTTAAATAAATACCAAGCATATTTTCACTGTATCTTATTTATTCACTTATTTATTTAAATCCTCACCTGAGAATATGTTTATTGATTTTAAAGAGAGAAAGAAATAAGCACCGATGTGAGAAACATCCATTTATTGCCTCCCATACACACCCTGACCAAGAATAGACCCACAACCTAGGTATGTGCCCTGAATGGGAATCAAACCCACAACTTTTTGATGTATGGGACAATGTTCCAACCAACTAAGACACCTGGCCAGGGCTATCATTTTTATTTTTCAATGAAGTTACAGATTGTAATATAATATCTTTGTGATGGTAAATACATCCAACCTCTCTAAGGTGTTTTATCCTTTCATTTCTCCCTACCTCCAACCCTGGCCATGTTTTTACCATTGTCTGCTTAAATATTGTCTGGTCTAATGCCATGCTAACAGAAAAGGGAGTGAATTTGACCAAGCCAGGGCAAACCTGGGACTGAAGGCCCTGACTCCTAGCTCTAATCCAGGAGGACCGGACTCCTAGTCCTTCTGCAACACTACCCTGCACCTTCATTTCTGGAGATACTACCAGCCTGGGAAAGCCAAAGAATTACTTAGAGGCTGGGTAGGAAATGGAAATGAGTCAAGGTGGATGGTCAAGGCAGACCCTTAGCACCTGCTCTAGTTTTCTGTATCCCATTATTGAATACACATCTTTTTCAAACTGTTGAGTTCAAACTGCCATTTTTGAAGTCGTTTTGCTCCTGTGGACCCCAAAAAGAAAGATTCATTTGATATGAACATTGAGAAGAAATTTATCTGCTAAGATGAACTTCCCATGGTCAATCCAGGGCCAAAATTTTATAAATAATAACTAGAAAAAAAAGAGTCAAGTAACCATTTTATGACAGGGGCTCCTCACATACTTTGTATACAGGGAAGAACCTCAGATTAAACTCTCAGTTTACCACACTATGCCACCTTGTTTACCATCTGAATTAACCACTGTAGAAAAGCCTTAGCTTTATTTTTCCACCAATGGACTGAGAGATTTGCCCCATCCAATCAGAACTACATAAACCGTGTCTTCATTTGCATTTATACTGACCGATAAGAACTGCAGATTTTGGAAACCTCATTTGCATAAAACTGGGATGGGCCAGAACTTTCTATATAAAACGTAGCCTCCCCCATTGTCTGAGGTGGGAAGGAACAGAATTTAGGTTGCTCTCTGAATCTGTGTCTCGCAGGCTAGAGTTCCTTTTGCTTAAATAAATTCTTTTTGTTCTTTATTACAGTCTGAAATTAATTTTGGTTTACACTCTGCCTCTACTTTCTGTGTCTGTCTCTCCATTCCAGGAACAAAATACCCCCATGTGAGGCTCCCATAAAGTCTACTTTTATATTATTGTCTTGGCTACTTGGAATCTTTCTTTTCTTTCTGTGGAGAACTATCCTTTAGCAATCCACATGACCTTGATGTGTTTGACCCATTCCAGCCACCCCTAACCATCTGCTGGTGTACAACACATAGCCTGTGCCCAGAGAGTCAAAATATCTCAACTCTAGGACCATAGCAAATTGATCTTGGTGGTGGTGGTGAGTACTGCACTAGGAGTTAGACCAGTGGGGTCAGAACACACCCTGGTTTAGCAACCTTGGTACTTGAGTTCTGGCTAGGAAAGAATTTAGAGCCAAGACTCAAACTATAAGAGAAAGTTTATTTAGAGTCACAGAGGTAGAAGAAGTGAGTGGTAGAAGAAATGGGCTCAGGAAACAAGTTACAGAGGCAAAAGAAGGGCCCTTGGAGCTTAGGAGAGGGAAAGGGAAAGGTAACATGCCTGGTGGGAAGAAGAGGGGGAAGGGAAGGGCAATGGTGTGCTCCAGGAGGGAGAGCACGCCACGTCCTCTGTCCTAAGGGTTTTTAAGGGTGGGGATTATAAGAGACTTCCCAGGGGAGGATATCAATAGATAATTCATCAGCTTTCCAGGTGGGTCCATTCAGGGTCATGGTTTATTGATTGGTTGGCACCAAGGCAGGAGGGGTCTGTGCAGCTGGTCCTAAGGTCGCCTGGTCAGTGCAGCTGGTCCTAAGGTCACCAAGGTATCACTTGTCTGGTTTTGCTGCTTTTTTGGCCTAAAGCTGAAACACAACTGAGGCCTGGATGTTATTGCCAGGGGTTGATGCTTAAGGGAGTGGCTGTGAAAGGGCCCCTGAAAGGGCCTGCATGGGAGTCACACCAGGTCACTCTTCAGCCCCTTGTTCCTCCTGTGAGGGATTCTGACTAGCAACATGCCAGGGAAGGAAAGTCAGGGGAGGGTCTGAGCCATATGACTGGGGATATGAAAGGTCAGGAGGTCTAAACCACATGACCATCAACATGCTAGGGGAGGAAAGGTTACCATGGGGGGCAAAGTCTTTTTTTCCCCAGTTTAGCTGTGGCCAGGTACCCAAGGCTTTCTGCCCAGGTAACCTTCTGTACTTGTCCAATCATCCTTGCTCTGCTCACGTCTGTCTAACTGCCTACCGCACTGTGACCCATCCAAGGCAACCAGGGTCCTTCCCTGTATTTTATTTGTGGACACTGAGAAAGACAAGCTCCTTTTCCTCTGGAGTAAGTGAGTTGAGATAAATAAATCATTTAAGTGAGAAATTATTTGACACTGTGCATTCTGCCCACACACTGCCATATGGAGGAAGCTCATCTACAGTA
>PVKM010026908.1:0-19081 GCA_004027735.1 Carollia perspicillata | reverse complement strand
AGGCCTCTCACCTGTGGCTGCGCCGGCCTTGCGCTTGGGAAGCCAGGCCTGGGGCTGGTGCAGGGCAAGGATGGAGAGTCTGATCCCCAAAATCTGTGGGGGGCAGCAGGGCTGGGGTGGATGAACCTGAAGAGAAAGACCTGATGACTGAATTTGGGAGGAAAGAGAAGAGAATACTATGGCTCTTAGGTTTCTGGCTCTGGGAAATGAAGAAATTGTAGTACTACGAAGTTAGAAATTCAGGGGGAAAAGAGTTTTGGGGAGAACCATAAGCGAATACAGTGTGGGGTGAGCTGAACAGAAATCACTGTGGGACATCGGAACCAGGCCTTAGCAGGACACAGAGGACTGTTTAGAAGATCCCCTGGAACAACATTGCTTTCTGTTTCCTGATGCGTCGCCTCACTCCTGTGCACTACTGCAAAATCCTAACATGAAAACTCCCAGCGTTATCCCGCTACGCCGGCCCCGTAGAACACACCTTACAAGAGTGCGGAGGCAGAGGTGGACAAAATTAAGAAGGGCAAGCAGTTTGTTTAATGGACAGAACAGTGAACTGATTATTTTCTTCCTCTAGGAATCTGCCTATTCTGGACATTTCATATAAACAGAATCATGTCACACGTGGCCTGTGTGGAGTCTGGCTTCATTCCTTTAGCGCAGTGTTCTCGAGACTCATCCGTGTTGGGGCAGGCATCAGCACTTCACTCTTTTTATGGTGGGAAAGTACGCCACTGCGTGGGCAGACTACGCTCAGCACATCCCTCTTCAGCTGACGGGTACTTGGGTTGTATCTCCATTTTTGCTGTCACAAATAATGGCGCTATGAACATTCACATGTAAGATTTTGTATGCACAATTGTTTTCAATTTTCTTGTGTATATTCCTAGAAGTGGAATTGCTAGGTCACGCGGTTCTCTCCATTTAACCTTTCAGGAATTGTCCAACTGTTCTTCCAAGTGTCTGCACCGTTTTACATTTTTTCCGGCAAGGTTTAAGGGTCCCAATTTCTCCACAGCCTCGCCAACACTTACTATTGTCTCTCGTTTTGATTACGGCCATCCTAGCGTGCACAAAGTGGTATTGCACGGTCTTTGTGTGCATTTCTTTAATGGCTCATGATGTTGAGCACCTTTCCATGTCTGGATTGGCCATTTGCATATCTTCTCTGGAGAAACGTCTATCCAAATCCTTTTGGGGCCATTTAATAGCTACTCAACAGTCTGACGAAAAGAACTTATACTGCTATCTTAATTAAATAGGCTGCTCGGAATGAAGCTCACTTAAAATGAAATTTGTAGATGTTTAATATAAAACAAATAAAGTGTTTAAAAATCCAGTGGAATGGTACTGGCGCTGGTAAGCGAATTAAAGGGCCCGACGGTAGGAAGGGGCCTCAGGGGGCCTACTGTTCACCAGCATCACCTGTGCCTTGCTGATCCTGGTGCCACTGAGAAGTGCCCCTTTCTGCGCAGCTACTCCTAGCAAAATCAAGAGGTTGGCAAGGTTTCCTTTCTATCCAGCTAGCTCCCTAACTTCTGTGAAAGAGAAAAGCACCTAATACCAGTTACACTTAGTGGCTAATTATATGCTCCCTTAAGTGGGCATCATCCCTTCAAAACGTTTATCTCTAACTGTGAAATGAAAGGTGTGAAGCCTCCTTAAATGGTAAAGCAGAAGAAAAATACCCGTGTTTGGAGAAGGCGGAGCTCGTGGTGCAGTCTCCACAGGAATGGGCGGCCAGCGAGCTCATGCGCCCTCTCCCTCACACAGCCCGGGTCTCCAGGGCAGGGCGAGCTGGAGTCCCGGCACGTGCGCAGGCTGCAAACCCATTTCTAGGAAGACCCGCAGGCTGCGGAGGTTCCCACGGTCCTCGGACGGTTTCACGGATAGACTGGGCGCTGCTCCCTGCCACGCCGGCTCCCTCCTCCGCCCGGTTTCTGGCACGTCCTTTTTATCCCTCTGAGGGGTCATATCTCTTCTTATTTCTCTTTTCTCTGCTCCAAGTTTTACATTTTCTAGGGTGTTTATCATGAAGAGATTTTAAAATTACACCGTTCTGATTACAAAATGATTTAAGGGTATATAGTTAACATTTAATGTCTTCAGACTGTAATTTTTCTTTTCTGACATCCCTATGTTCATTGCATTGTTTTTACCTCTGGTAGCAATATTGTGATAGACATAAGTATGAGCATATATTCACATATTACACATTCATACGTACATGAATATGAACACGCCCTTCATTAAAGGAGGGGTCACTGCAGGGTGATCCTGTCATGGATTTTCACTCCATGTTGATGGTCAGCAAAGAGAAGGAGGAAAGATGGACACAGAATGTTGAAGCCCTAGAGGGCAGAACTTTAGGGCCCTGGAACACAATCGCGATGAGAATATAAAAATTAAAATGGTACCTAAGTAGCTTGGGTGCTACGAATTCAAATTGGTTACTTCACCCCTGAGGCCGAGATTCTTAAGCTGGTCAGAGGTCACCGAGCCACAATAAAACACGTGTTGCATAAGTGTAGACAAGTGTTTTGTAAAAGGGTCGCCTGACTATGGCAAACACTCAGAACGGCAACTAGTACACAACGCAGCGATCGTGCCCGTGGGCGGCACCATGCCCGTGAGAAGATACCAGACTCGAAGGCACTAAAGGAAGCACCGGTGTCCACGGCAAAGACACTGATGGAAATGAGCTCCTCGTGTTTTAATCAGTCATTGCAACAAACAGCTCCAAACCCTGGGCGCATGTTACAATCTTCTGGAAAGTTTGTTTAAAATATAGAAGGTTAGGTTCCAGTCCAGAGACTTTCCTTGAACCGGTCTGAGGTGTAGACATCAGTCTTGCTTTTTGTGTTCCTTAGGTGATTTTTCAGGCGTAGCCAGGGTTGAAAACCACTGGTTTGGACAACCAACACTTTCTGGTCTTTAGGGAAGTCAGCATGAAGCTTTCTGTGTCTTTCTTTACCATGGAAAAACGAAGATCTTATTAAGGATTTTATTGATCTTACTGATGATTCTATTCGAAACAGAGACCAATACAAACCGAGTCCAAAATCTTGACACTCGAGAAAGGACGTAACGTTTCTTTTTGTGCAGGAATTTGACTTCGTCCACATTCAGTAGCCCCAAGCTTCCCTCCCTTCTAAAAACCATGGCAAGGCTCCCCCTCGGGCCAGTCTTTTGCACTAGCCTAGGTACTAGGCCAGTACCTAGTGCATTAGCTGCCTGGGAATGCTCAGGTGCCACCGCGACAAGAACACGAGGAGGGTCAGGCGGAAGGAGGCAGCCACGGCCCTCGCTCGACTGGCTGCCTGGCTGTCTTGGCGCGCATTCTAGTGCCCGAGTGCTTTCAGAGCCAGGCTCAAAGCTAACGCAGGCGAAGCAGCTGCGACTGCATTGTTACGCTCACATGAAAGGCCGGCTCAGACCATTGTGTGAGGGCGATGAGAACACTGAGCCGAGCACCTGGCCCGGAACACAGCCCGCCTTCTCTCGGCCAGAGCTAAATGGATGGCACCGTCTAAGGAGAAGCGATAAAAAAATCGTCAATGTCAATAGTCACTTTATACGTGGGATGTTAAAGAAAGGAGGCTGTTCCCAAAACGGAGGCAGTGTGAAACAGACTCACACAATTACCAGACGGGATCCTTTTCCCTTTCTGAATTAGATTATAAGCACCTAAATAGCTTTGCATTAGTTTGCTCATTTCTCCCTAATAACGCCTATAGTATTTAAATGTAGTTTTGGGAATGTAGAAGACATAGAATGGATACCTTATTTAAAGGAAAACACAAATACGACAACAGTAAAAAGTCTACTAGGATGGTAAAGAAAAAGTGAAAAATAGGATCTTTAAAAAGAGGCAAAAACTATTCAAATGACCAAAACTGTTCTCGAGGATTCTACTAACAGTCAAAACTCAGATCTGCAGAAACACGGTGAGCTTATGCAGTGTATGACGCCTGAACGGATCAGGGTCACGGAAACGGATCATTAATTAAACAAAAGCCTACCTAGTTTCGCTTCCCAATATAAGTAGACATAGCATACACTGTATACACAAAACACCAGAGCCCTGAATTCCAAATACAACTTCAAATCTCTCTTCATTGAGGAAAAAATGTAACTCTTCTGCACAGGTACACTCACTTACGCCAGATGATCCCCTTAGTGGTTTTCAAGTGGTCTAGAAATCTATTTGACCGGAGATCTCACCAGCAAATACCAAGAGAGTAAATGTAAGAGATACTCTACTCTGGTCCTTCGATAACTCGTGCACATTTCATTCACCTGCAATGATCTGTTAGGTGTCTACTGTGTGCAAGGCACCGTATTAGGCACTGGAGTAGCAGTGAAGATGAGTAGCAGAGGTACGCACGGTCTAATGGGGGGGACACACCTACAGGCAAATACTATTTCTGATCCATGTACGCACAGCGCTGACTTAAGACACACACAAAGTTTCGACTGGTGGGCGGCCGGTGCCCCTACCCCAGCACTGGTCAAGGGCCAACTGTAATTACAATGGGAATCACCGTGGGGAGATGTGGAGCGGGAGGGAGGGAAAGCAGAGCAGCTATCACGCAAACCGCTGCTTTTTCTTACGGTCGATTAAAGTACACATGCATTGAAATGTTCCTAAAAACCAGGTCATCGCCTTAACCTGTAGGTTCAGCGTCTATATAAGTTCCCTCTTTCATTGCTCATGTCCTTACTTTTAAACTTACTGACTCTGCTATCCACCACTTGCATAAAGATGGCTTAGACTAAGTAAGAGTCTAAGCCATCTTGCTACACTGGTTATCCATTTTACATTTTTCAAAATACGACCTTGGGGGAATGAAGAGGCCACGCAAAGGGCTCGCCCCCCTGTGGGGGGGCTCACTGTTCTGGTTACACACCGTGGCTCCTTTCCGCCTCCCCCAGGAGCGGCCGGTCGGTCAGCAGGATGGCCTCCCCTGGGCCTCCCAGAAGCTGACCTCTACTCCAGTGCTGTCGGCTGTGAGGTGGGTGCTGGGCTGGCCCTCTACCGAATGGCGGCCCCTTACCCCCAACTCTGAGCGCTGGCAAGAGGAAGAGGACTCACTCGGGAAAGAGGCAAGTAACTTACCAACACTTCACAGTATTTATACAACTTGGTTTAGCTGTATGGGCCAAGACAAACATTTCAATAAACAAATCTCTAATGCTTTAGCAGCCAGCAAAATTTAGGCTAAGCTCGACAAACAAACCCACTCACTTACATCTTGTCCTAACTCACATTCCCAGGCCTTTCTCTTGCCACTTTTGCCTACGCATTTTTCTATTCACACTTTTCTATTCTCACTGAGCCCTTTCCGTGTTCCCTGATGGCGTCAGTTACCTTACGAAGTGTGCCTTCCCACAAGGCTGTTCCCTCAGCCTGGGATACTCTTCCTCCCTTGAATGAATACTCTCATTCAGCCTTTGAAACTCAGCTCCAATGCTGGCTCACGGCAAAGCCTTGGCAAACACAGTACGTTGTTAAAAACCCGTGTGACCATGCGTATCTACCTCCTTATGAATCTGGCCCTTTTTCTGTCTCTTGCTACTAGATTGTAAGTTCTCTGGGAGCGGCACATTCTGGGTTCATGTCTGTTCCCTAGCACCAAGCACAGTGCCAGGAAAGTGTCTACAATTGGCGAATCACCAGCACTTTGTCCAAGGTAAGCATTCCACAAGAGTGTCAGTAATTTCGGTCAAGGCTTGCTAAGACCTATCTCACCTGCTCTGCTCCCAGTAAGCGTGAACATGTCGCCAGGAAGAATCAGGCTGTCGTGGGGAGCCTACCACTTGCTCCCTTCTGGGTTCGACTGAGGAGCACTGAACCTGCTGTTCCCCACAGTGCAGACACTTGAACCCTACCTAGAACCACAAGTTCCTGTGCTTAAACCCCACTTCCGCCCCCTCCTCAAGGCGACGTGGAAGTGGCCATCTCTGGGAGACTGTGTCAGTAACTTAAAGTCAAGCATCTCAAAGTCTGGTTCCTTTTTGTACTGCTTTTCTGTATTCAGAGAGTCCATTTTGAGGTTAATTATGAAAGTCTTTTGTGTTGATCTAAAAAAATACACATACTTCTTATTGCCAACACATTTAAGTGACGTAAGTCACATTAGCTATTGGTGTTATGTGTAAATTTAAAAAAAATACAGTGTACTTCCACAGACATCCAAGTACTGCAGCACCTCATTTAGCCAGCATGTTACGGTTTCTCTTGGAAGAATATAAATTATTTATCCAGCATTATCAAGGAACGAGGTACTTCACAAGGCAGATTTTTCTGATAATTTTTTTTAGCATCGCGTATCTTCAAGATTTTGAATGTCGCTGGCTACATGTTACACGATATAAATACTCTCACTGGATATATACTACACAATATTGCACAGTTCCACTTGTTCATAAAGCCCAGAACAACAAATGCAACCTCACTTCTTCTTGATGACTTGGGAGCATTATTAACGTCAATTACTGCACTGTGCACCGGCCATCCTGTAATACGACGGTACCATTAAGGGCTATTGATGAATGTAAAGCTCTTTGCCTTTATCTTAAGTGGGTTCAGATTGTTTTTATGGCTCTGCAACCAATGTGTTCTGATGGCTATTTTTCTAGGTGAGGGCTCACGGAAGGTGAAACCCTCCTGGAGCCAAGCACACGGCTCGGTGACCGTGACTGGGTAGGCACAGGTCGCCTCCTTCCCCCGAGGAGGTGGCGGAGGTAGTCGGGAGCCCTGCCGCTGAGCGAGTGGTCTGTGCGTGGGGCCGGTCTTTGTGTGCACGCACTGTTGGTGTATTGCTTTTACTCGAGAATCATTAGTCTCAGTGTGAAGGTAAACCTTAGATCCCCTGTCAACTTATTGCTTAAGTTAAGTAGAAGCTGTTGTTCGTACTTAATTCAAATTGTTTAAAGCCCAGACATGAACTTCAGACTAAACCCATAAGTACTTCAATGTTCCCATGTTGCAGAAGGATATTCTTCAGCTCCCAACTTAAACATTCTTGTAAAGCATTTGCCATTCTATTCCAGCATGATGGTATGAAGACTTCAAATTCTAGTTCAATCCCTTTTGGCCAAACTCTGTATACGGATAGTTATTTTCAGTATATTTGATCTCTGTTTCATCAGGAAAACAAGGACAGGGGAGAGGGAAAAAATGCTTTCTTCATTCATTAAAAAGTTTTAAAGAATAGGTAGCCATGCCTAGGGAACAGGAAAGTTTAGTAAAAGGCATGAAATCTACGATTTTAAAATTCCTGTCATAATTGGGTTAGAATATTAACCCAACATTTGCTTGTGATCTTTAAAAACAAAAACAATTGTAAAAATTTGAAAAGGCACAGGAACGAGTATCCACAAACTACAAGGTACTAAAATACAATAAAGAGAAATCTTGCTCCTTAGGGTTAACCCATAATGAAACATCATTTAAGTTAATTTACTAATGAATGCTTACTTATATGTCTCCAAATATCAGTTCTATGTAAAACGTCATCTCAACATTAAAAAAAACAGCACTGGAGTAAGTACATAAAGAAAGAGTATAAGATATTAACTGGGCTGAATTAAAAGAAAAAAAACTTTTTGTTTCCACAGAAAAATCTATTTCTATTTTATATTGATTTCCATTGTATCTATAATAATGACCAACTCTATGCAGGTCATTCCTGTCAAGTTTAAACACAATGAACTTGAATAACAGGTAAATGAATGAATGAAGATATGGGTTACTCAGAGTTACACCAAAATGGTCCCCACTAGGCCTGCAGCTGGTGGTCAGCTGAGCTGGCCCCTCGGAGACTCTCCACCTCAGCACCCTTTGAGTTTAACACGGACTCTCGACGCTACCTCGTCAGTTTAAGGAGTATTTTAAATGGGAGCATTTCTGCCGGGGCATTTCTTAAGCACTTTAAGGGTCATTGAGAAGATGACTTAAGCAAAGCACGGGCCAGATTTCATGATTAGAACTCACAATTGTCTAAATCCTCTGATAACATGCTTTGCAACTTCATAAGTCTCATCGTTCTCTACTTATGTTTCAGCTCTAGGATAAAAAAAAAGCCATACCCCATCCCTTAAAAAAAATGAAAGAACACAAGAAAGAAATTCTCACCAGCACCTTCATAGAACTATGGCAGGTTTTGGCCAGTAACTTGGTAAAAGGTCATTCTGCAAAGATTTGCATTCTATAGTTCAGAGGAATTTGAATTTCACGTATTTACTTACATACAGGAGCTGGCACAAATAATGCCCCAGTTTCTTTACAAACTTTTACTACAAAATCATAAGCATGTCACTCGGTAGTTCAAATGAAAACTATAAATTGTTACACCCACATTATTACCCGACCAACCACACTCAGGCAGGCCTTCCTTCTGCCAGACCCTATAGGCTGGAAGTGACCCACAAGCAAAAACCAAACTCCCTACAACCTAACGAGCCTTACACTGAGGGTAGTGGGCAGTAGCCACAGTTAACAGTCTACGGAAGTTGATAACTTCATCCTTCAACCTGAGTACTGTAAAGAAATTCTTGAGGACCAAACGGTTACAGTAATTTTCTCCAACTCAAAGAAGAAAGGAGAAAAGCGCAAGTTCCCCTTGGAGAGGAGAGACACTCACTGGGACTTTGAAGGGTGAGGTATGTGCAGTGTCCATGGAGCTGGGCTTCTCTGATGTGCTGGTCCCTGAGATGCTCCGTCTGCGGGGGGACCTTTCTGCGGGCACCTCTGCAAAAGAAGAGACGGAACATCATTAAGAACCCCACATTCCAGAGATTTCTCATTGCAAAGTTATTGGTTTCTTCCCCCCTCACAGAAAAATCGGCTTGCTTTAAAGGAACATTACATTCGATATCCACATCATTTCTCTCTTCGTCTCTGTGGCATCTGAACTACCGAGACACTAGAAGACGGTCACAGTTAAGAATCTGCTGTGGGTGGCAGCTTATGCCTTATCTGTGCACATATAAAAAGTAATTTCCTCTGAGCTAAGTTTAATATCTGTAAGTTCACTTAATATTCGCCTCTCCCAGGGCGTGGACCTACTTCTCTGTTTGTCAGCGATATAGGAGTTAACGGAAATTTTTGATATTCTTGCGAACAACACACAGTCTAGTGCTGCTCACGACGTGACGCTGCTTGCACAAAGGTCAAAGTTCAGCGCTGTGCAGATAAAACGATCCACCAGGCTGCAAACCAAAGGGCTGTGCAAAGACTGAAAGCTGCTGCCAGGAAAACATATCATATATGCCTATGCAGATACAAAAATAGATCCGCTTCTCCTTGTTCTGGCAATATGACCTTATTAGGATCTTACTCTGGAATCCTAAATCTGTTCAAACTACTTCACGAGCTTCAGATTTTGCACATACTGTGACAATCTCAAATGCAATCACTGCACGCTACATTAAGGTTACAGTTTCTTCAAAGAGTGGTGGATATATGCGTATATATGCACATACACAAGCACACACAGATGAGAGAGAGACACATAATTATACCTTTGTCACAACTGCTCCCCATCTCCACTTCAACTGACAGACATATAGGAATCCAGCTTCTCAGATAACATTAGATAATCTCAACACGGACAAGGAAAAACAAAACACATCCTAAAAAAAGTATTCTGTGTTATCTTCCAGATCTTAAAAAAATACGGAGTAAGTCGTGACTCCGGAGACTGACATTTTGCTTCCCGCTGTTCTCCCTTTGAAAGACAGATGCAGCTTAAACTTCCATTTCTGGCCTCCTGGCCCCTGGGATCCGTGCTATTTCCACTTAGGAGAAAGCGTTTTTTTCTCCCTCGCCCTCCCTGGGTCTTGCTCCCCCCCCTCCCTCTACAGCTTGCAGAGAGAGTAAGTGAGAAAGACACACACACGACTGCAGCTATTCAATCCATCGCTCCCGCTGCACATCCTCATCAGTGATTTCCAGGCTATTAGCAGACGCCCAACCACTGCCGCCCCCCCAGTTACAGAAAATTTCACTGTGTTGCGCTGATCTGCAGCAAGAAAAAAACACTTACTGAAATGTATAGTCAGTCGGTGCCAAAAGGACACCATTTTACACAGACCCAGCGCTGCACATGGGTCCGTCCCTCCCACGGCTAACCAGCTGCAAGTGCTGACCCTATTACCATCTTTGCCTCTCAGAGACGGATTTGCTCTCCCCGACTAAACGTCTTCTCTGTGACATCTTGACTAGCGAGACGTAAGCCAACATTCCTAATGACTGAGAGGCTGGTACCACGGTGTCTTACGAGCCTGCAGTACAAGGAAGGTCCACACTATAACTGTGCTTTAAAATCACGACCAATAACTAACTGCAAATCTCTTGACTCCTTGCCAACCATCGGCGGTTGGTTACATGAGCCTTAATGCACAGAGTCATTTTCAGAATTAGGCACGCAGGATGTAGTGCACATCTCTAAAGAATGGCAGTGTAAGTAGCTAAAATCCACGGGAAGGACACAAAGCACTGAACTTAAGCACATCGGCTAGTCGAACACACTGAACCAGACCCTCGGACTTCGGGAACCCGACGTTGAGGAGGGAGTGCCCCCGTGGGGCAAGTCCTACGGGGGACAGGCAGGTGAGCACAGGTGCTGGGGGAGGTGAGGACAGCCTCACCCTCCCTCTGACAATGACCTCTAATTAGGAAGTATGGGAGACTATTACAATAAAATATGTTTGCGATTTCTGAATAATTGACAGAGAAACAAAACTAGGAGAAAAAGAAGTCACCTTAGCACGGAAAGAATGGTCCAGTAAACAGTTTTCTTTGATTTGTGATGTGCTCACTAAGAACAAAAACTGAAACTTATTTCTTCACTTTCTTCCAAACATCAAATTTTAGTTTTCAGGCATATGAACTCATTAAGTAAACATATCTGAGTGCTTTTAACTATTTCTAAATTATATAGGCTAAAATGGGCAACCCCCTAGCAATCTCTAACAAATACATTACTTCTTGTTGTTTTAATTGTGGATTCTCTTTCTGTGTCATGAAAAAGACAAAACCCCACAATTCTGATGTAGCTTAAGTGTTACTGGGTTCAAAAGAAGAAATCAAATTATTCCAGAAGTGTGAACAATTATCCCCAAAGAGGGGAAAGAAAGGACATGAGGTAAGCTAAGCAGACTAATGTGAGAGGAATCAGTCCACTCTTCTGGACTTTCTCAGCCCCCACAGCAATGCGAAAAAGAAAAAAAAAAAGGCCATTTACTACCCAGGTTCTTCGGTCCTCAGAAGATTCGTAACTATTTCGAAGCCGAGAGAAGACCGTATACCCCAAGAACCAATCAATGTCCACTTAGAAAGAAGGCAGCGGCATCGGCAAGGGCGGACTTGACAACTTGCCGGGTTAGTCCCGGGCAGGCCTGCGCATCCAACTGGTCCAGCCACCTCAACCCGAAGTCTCCAAGCAGGAAGGAAAACCGCTGCTATGCTCTTGAAGTTGCATTTCTGCTGAGGTGGACGGAAAATCTACAGTGGTTCCAGTAGGCCAAAATTAGACAGCTTTCGCCCCTGCCCCGCCTTCCTGCTACATGCCATCGCATTATTTTCACCTGCTGTAAAAATGGATGTTCTTTCCTAGTCACAATATTTAATTATAGTCACTTTAAAATATGCTCGCTTTCTAAGGCTGAGACATATCGTATTGTTTCAGGAGATAAAGGTCTGAAACGGTTTTGTTCCCTTTCTCATCATCTAAAAATAGTATCCTTCATCTTCAGATTGAAAGAGCCCGGTTAAGTTTTAAATGTATCTCATCATTTCCTCTGCCACTGGGCACGAGCTGAGATGAGGTGACAACGTATCGTGATGAGAGCGAGCCCCCAGCCCGGCCCTGCGCAGACGATGCACCGAACAAAGCGAACACTGGGTGCTTTTCTTAGCAGCACCACCGACCACCTGCCCGTGCGCCCTGTGGGAGCCTTTCTGCCTTGCCCGCTCCGGTCTTCGTTAGTAAACTGGGTTACTCAGGCCAACCGGAGACGCAGACAAGATCCTGAGCCCATATGCTCTGATGCACAATCAGCATTTTCAAAGAACGGGGCTCTCTAAATGCAAAGTGTAGTATTGTGATGTCATTTCCTCAACATGTGATTTCCCTCTTTGTCAATGTGCTTTTTTGAAAAGTGTGCCAAAGACATCGACGACTGGATAATTATAGGGGCAAAGGCCCTTCTGACAGAGGATGTGCCTGTTCAACAGACAGAACCCAACCTCGGCCTTCAGGACGTAATCCTGTGTCCGTGGCCTCCAGTTACACCTACCAGGAAGCAAATGTCAGCAAGCGTGTGCCGGGGGAAGAGAAGTAAGACAGCGTTCCGGCGCTGGGGAAGCGCAGTCGTTGCACTACAGTGAGTACAGGGAAGGGGCGGCTGCCTTGAGAGGGTGAGTCTGAGTCAACACCCAGGAC
Source organism: Carollia perspicillata (assembly GCA_004027735.1). Classification (NCBI taxonomy): domain Eukaryota; kingdom Metazoa; phylum Chordata; class Mammalia; order Chiroptera; family Phyllostomidae; genus Carollia; species Carollia perspicillata. Next base: position 6,629 of record PVKM010026908.1, on the reverse strand, counting down.
AGGCGTGAGGCAGTCGCCCTGCAGGCTTCCATGGGGAGGACTCTGCTGGCAGAAGGAAGCCAACACCAGCTTCCAGGGTGAGTGAGAGCAGCCAGGAGGCCGGAGGGACCGGTGTGGGCGAGTAGGGACAAGGTAGCAGCAGAAAGCTCGCAGGCCTGCACCCAAGGACTCGGCTTTTACTCTCAGAGAAACACCACCTGGTGAAATACACTTCCTGGCCCTTGCTTAATTATTTTCTTTCCAGGATTTTGAATAATAAATGTGATTGAAATAATTCTGGAATACTGTGTTTGGAAAAAGGGTAAAGGGGCATGTTTATCAAATATGTTTGCTAATACAGAAATGTTTAACTGAGGGATTAGGTTTCAAAACCCTCTGAAAATACCAAGAGAAACGTGTCTGTTATACAACATTATTATGGCCAAACATGTAAAAGCCTCAAATCAAATACATTCATTTTTTGTTCAATCACATTTAACCAAAGGCCATATATCACCATGCCATATATGCACATATGGCACATAAATGACACAGCTAACAATGTCCTGAGTTCTGATGTCTACCACTTGTAGATCGAGTCACACTAGCTTTTTTAAAAAGTAGGTTACATGATTCATAACTACTTTTCAAAAGAGAAAACGATGCACTATAAAAGTTATTTAAGCACCCGTTTTGCAAATAATCTATCCAGGGTGGAGATCTTGTCACGACATTTTCAGCCACTACGGAGTGTCTGGTACGTGCTGAGCACTGGGCCTAGTATCTGTCTTACTTGGTCCTGGGGGCAGCCCCCGCGGTAGTGCCAGTCACGGCTCTCTGGGGTAAGAGGGGGCACACTGAGAAGAAGGGGATGACTTCACCGGTGTGCGAGATGGACGGAACGTAGGGAGAGATGCACAGAGGTCTGACTGGGTGGACAGCGGTGGAAGGAGCCAGAACGCCCTTCCCGCAGCAGCGTTCTCCGGTCACGACGGACCAGAAAGCCTGTTACGTGGTCCCGGGCACGGCCAGCCTGGCGCACACTCGCCTCGCGGGTCTAAGTATCTCACACGAACAGCACCTAAGCCCGTTCCGGACAATTCTGTTGTCCAGAAGCATAGAGTGTGAATGAATGTGAATGCTTTGCCGGTCAGAATTATTCAGAGGTCCCTTTACTATTTTTGATATTATAGGTAGGAAACACGTGTTCTAATACTCTTAAAAGGGGAATTTTTCAGTTCACTTCAAGAACCTTTTTAAAAATCAGTAACATTTTAACATGGCCTGCTGAAAAAACTGAACACACTGCACTGTGTGTGCGTGCCCACGGGCGTCCCTGAAATTTTGGTGTGTGGTGGTGTCGCGAATGAGCCGACCTCACTGTCATCTCCTTCCCTTCTATGGGGTAAACGATGGTAACGATAAATAGGTGCGGCTTCCGTTGTTAATAAATGAGACAAGCAAGCAGCTCAGCTCTCTGTGCCGTGAATTCTAAACTAGAAGAAGTCTCCCGCCATAGGCCGCACAGAAGACATTTAAGGAAAGTACAGGAAGGAAGGAACAGTATTAGGGAACGGCTTTGTGCCTCTCCAGTAAAGAGCAATTTTAATACCAAATGCAAACTGCGAGAGCAAAAAGGCTTATGGAAATGGAGCTGCATGCTTTCTGCTGGGGGACTCCTAAAGGCAATGGAAGCTTCCAGGTGCAGGCGGAGGAGAATTTTATAAAGGAAACAAGACAAGAACACAGAGAAGAGACCGGCGCACATTTTCACAGCTGCCGACACCACAGCACCTGGGCGGTTCATAGGCCGCACCCACCTAGCTGCAGGGGGACGACCTCCGCCGTGTCCCCTTCACTGCGTCGCAGCCTGCACACTCACACTCACACTCACTGCTGTTTCGGCTGCTCTGGAATACTAACCCCCCGGCCACTTAATCCGCCCAGTTGGTGCCACTCAGAGGCAGTGCTTCACTCAGACAGCAGCCCCTTCAGGCTGGCAGGCCCTGGACACGCACTCGACACGTACGCACTGCTGGTGAGGGATGTGGTGGGTTCTCGGCACCTACAGCCATCCGGTCTCCCCACCTTCATTTTACTTCAACAACTTTATTCTCTATTATTATTATCATCTTTATTGTAAATTTCTTCTGGTTAATATAATAGAGAACAGATTTCTCTCTGGTGGAGGATCTGCACACCCACAACTGTTCCATTTCCTCCGCTTAGGGCTTCCCCTGATGGTACTGGACGGGATGGCAGAGAATGGTTTCAGGGCAAATAACACTCTCAGCCAGAAGGGCTCAGGAAGAGCTCCAGGTTACGCGGTATCTTAAGTTTCAAGTACAAAGCATATCTCTGGGTCTTGGTCCTAACAATTGGGGGACTTAAAAGTAAGGATGAAAACATAACAAGGATAGCTACAATACCCAACGATTATTTCTTAATCCCAATTGCAAGATAAGAGTGTCATATGAGTTCCCTTCAATCCTGATCACAGTCCTCTGGAATTGGGATTATCGCCCCCATTTTACAGAAAGAAAACGGCAGACGTTCCATGACTCTGCCCGTGTGCGCCCAGCGGGTACGGGGCAGAGTCGGGACTGGAACCCGTGGGGTCTGGCTCTAGAGCCTCTCCTTTTCGTCGCCGCGAGAGCCATCCTGTTCTGCCTGTGTTTTGTGTAAGAGGCTGTAATGGAGAGAAGATAAGACAGGTAATCATGGAGACTCCTCCTAACAATAACTCAAAGAACTTTAACAATAGGCGCACAATTCTTTATATTTTAAAAAGAATTAAATCGTGCCCTTTAAGCAATAATTTACTGCAAACAAAGCCCGTCAAATAAAAGTTTTAAATCCTGGGTTGCTGATGCTAAAGAGGCTGTTCTAGCTCAGTGAGGCAATGGGACAGAGACGCAGAAAGGTTACTACCTTAATGTAAGGGTGAAAAAATTGGAACACAACAGGAAGCAAGCCATCAAGAGTATCTACTACTGATTCCTTGAATAAAAACGCGACAAAGAGCCCTCCAAGATAAAGCCGCACTCAGGGCGAATGAACGGGCGAAGCACAGAGGGTTTTCAGGGTAGCGAAAATACTCTGTATGATCCTGCAAGGATGAATACATGCCATACACTCATCTAAGCCCAGAGAATGTGCGGCATCGAGAGGGACTCCTGGTGTTGAACTACGGACCCTGGGTGATAATGACGATGTCGGTGGAGGCTCACCATCTGTACCACGTGCACTAGTCCAGTGGGGGTACTGCTAATGGGGGAGCCTGTGCATGTGCGGGGCAAGGATGTATGGGAGCCCTCCGCACCTTCTCCTTAGTGTGGCTGTTTATCTAAAACTGGAAAAAATAATATCTTTAACAAAAGTCTTGCCCTTCCATCCTCCTCGGTAATCTTCAGTACATCTAAATGAAGAGATAACTACTTAGGCCAATTCTCTGAGAAAAAAAAAAACTAGATAAAAAGCATTACAATTTTCGGTTTTACAAAGAACAACCTCTAAGTAACCAAGAAAGCATTGTTCAGCATAAAATGACTGTTTTGAACATTTCAGTTTAGTTATTTATAAGATTTTCCTTTTTAATATTTCATTCATTTTTACGGAGAGAGGAAGGAAGGGAGAGAGGAAGAGAAACATTGATGTGCAAGAGAAACATCGGTTGCCTTTTGCATACCCTCAACCAGGGACCTGGCCCACAACCCAGGCATGTGCCCTGACCGGGAATCAAACCAGAGACCCTTAGGTTTGCAGGATGACACCCAATCCACCGAGCCCTACCAGTCAGGGCTATTTATAAGATTTTCTTAATCTCACAGTTTCATTTAGGTGAATCAAATTTTGTCAACTGGAGAAGACAATTTCTTCTAATTTATAGAGATTTCTAATACCTCTATCTAAACTTTTTCTATAATTGACTTAATATACTCTCAGGTTGGTATGTTTCATATATACTTGTGAGTTTAATCTTTGATTTATTTATAACATGATTTCAGTATTCATCATTAAAACCTTTAAAAAAGATTTGGTCCTTGATTATGCCAGGGCCTTGTAAGACTAGTTTGGGTTTTACCCTAAATAGACTTTAATAGAAAGTATTAAAAGTGTTGAAAGCATACAAATATTTGAGCCCCTAATACAAAGAGGAGAAATTCACCATTTACTGAGGACCAGGTATGCACATGAAACTGTGTGAAAACAAGTAATGCTTACACCGGACATCACTAACTAGTGGAGGTAACGGAAAAGGCAGGGGAGCCTGTGATGCTGATCTGTGCACCTTCTGCCTCCAAACACTACCAAGTCTCTCTGTAAAAGGGTCTGTTGGTGCATTTTGTCCTCTTTATTTCCACCACCTTCCTCCAGGACTTTTTATCTTGCCATGCAGATTTTGGCAGGACCCTCCTAACTGATTTCACTGACTCCTGCCTCTCTCTGCTGAAAGCTATGCAGCTCCCCATTACTGGAGCAATCTCCCTGAAACGTCGCTTTCCTGATGGAGTTACCTCCCCTGGAGATCTTAAGCCAGAGAGACACTGGGCCCGACCTTACACCGATGATCTCCGACATAGAGCCGTAGTCACACCAGCCACGTGGGCACCCTTGTGTCCAGCTTTGCTGATGGTTTTTACTCATCTGCCGCATCCTAGGTGACCTTCAGTGCAAATTTCAATTCATCTACTTCCATGAAACCAGGCTTCATCACGAACACCTCCTTGATGTCCAATAAATACATTCACAAGTTCATAGTACTGGATTACGGGTTCTCCAGCTTGGGGTTCCGAGTTGTATTTCTATCTAGTACAGAGCTCTGCACCGCGGTCTTGCGCTGTGAGATCTGAGTAACGGCGATCCTGTCTATAATTTCCCATGAAACAAATGTAAATAAATAGAATGCTCTCAATTTAAAATACTTTTCCCACAATGTTTTTATATACCATTCACACCCATTCTGGCTTGTCTGCAACCATTAAAACGAAATAAAAAATAATACTTAGTAACAAGTAAATTCGAACTAAACAATGAAAAGCCAGTTCAGCATGGTCTGCACACCTTGCTTTCCCCTTTAATAAACATGTGACCATACAGAACTGCCATTTTTGTATGCTAACACGGTAAAATGTTAGCAATTTCCTATGGTTTAACCTAACACATAATAAAATTATTAATGCATTTTCTAGTTACCTCAAATTCGCATGTGGAATTAAAGTATACCATCTAATCAATCACCTTTGATGTACATTAACTTGAATCTTCAGCTGTAATTAAGAGCTTGATAAATAAGCATCATGGGAGATTAGGTTTAAAAGCTCTGAGGGTTTTTCCTCCTATGCGTCGCTTTATTTGAAAAGTCACAAATTTCCAGGTTTTATTTAGAAGCACACTTAAATTAATCTGATATCAGCCTTGCTATCTTCTTATTCATTTCCTTTTTCTGCAGATAAGTGTTTGGCTTTATTTCCTTTCATTTTTAATTGCGCATCCCTATGAGAAAAATTTTTGAAAACTTCTTTCTCTTTTCTAAGGAAAGCCCCAGACAATGATGTAAGATGCAAAAGTTTTAAGGGAACTATGACCATGTGTGAGACTGAAAATGAATTCAATTGACGCACTTAGGGTTCAGCAAGCATCTCAGTAATTTTGTTTTACAATTTAGATACCAGAATGCCAATTCACTCACTGACAATGAAAAAGTGAATTTATCACTGATTAGAAATATTAATTCAAGTGCGAAGCAGCACTTAGTCTTCTTTAGAAGTCAAGCTTTATGAGAAATTAAACTATTATCGGCAGTAGATTTTAAACTATTGATTCAATTACTTGAATGCTTTTAAGTAGCAGGGCTCCTCACATTTTACATTTCCTATATAGTCAATTTTAATAAATTACATCTTCCTTTAAAAAATCTATTTCTTTACATTAAAAAATTTTAAATACATCACCATAAAGTTTTTCATGACGGTCTTCTATTTTTCAAGTCTCCGATTTTCTGTAATGATGTCCCGTTTTCCATTCTAACATCAATTATTTGCGCTTTCTCTTTTCTCCTGAAGAAATCTTGACGGTAGTTATCTATTTTCACTGGAGAAATAACTTTTAAGAAACAACTCTTGGCTTTATTGATTTTATTACATTTATTTGTTTTCCATTTCATTATCATCTGCTGTTATCTTCATTATTTCTTTCCCTAAACTTTCTTTGGGTTTATTCTTTCACTTTCTAACTTGTTGAGTTAAATATTTAATGACCTCATTAATTCTCAACCTCTCTCTTTTTCAATATAAGAGATTAAGACTATAAGTTTCACTTAATAACTTCTTAGTAATATCCTACAGGTTTTGATATATACTATTTTCAGCATGTTCAGTTTTAAGTATTTTATAATTTCCATTATTATTTCTCCTTGGGCTAAAGAATTATACATAAATAAGTTTAAAAGTTTCCAAAAGTGAAGGTTTTTAAAGTATATTTTTTGTTACTAATTTCTAACTGAAGTTCAACTATGATCAAGAAAATGCTTTCTGTATGGTACAGACTTTGAAATCTGTTGAGATTTGGCTATACTTCAGTCTATTGTCAGTTTTCACAAAGATTTTGTACATGCTAATGTAGGCTATATCCTTGCTGGATTCAGGATT